>DWJH01000054.1:0-16507 GCA_018248735.1 Tagiades litigiosa | reverse complement strand
GTACAACATTAATCTTACTTCTTTTATAAAAGAAATTTTCTTAGATTCTCTCATGGGTCTAGTAAAAAAGATTGTTTACTTAAATTTTTTATTTTCGTCATGAGCAAATTAATTTTAACAAAAGATCCAAATTTGAAATGTTTGCCCGAATTAAAGTGTATACTCAGTTTTTTTACTAAAAAAGACATTTCAAAATAGGTAGGTTGTTTAACTTAAACAGCTATCTAAAGGGACCACCTAATTCAAACCTTAAAAGTTTACTTAATAAGTTCTTTAGGGAACCACCTAATTAAAATCTTAATAGTTTACTTAATAGATTTATTAAGGATTACACGTTTTACACCGTAAATCTGTAACTTAAGAGTAAATCTTTATAGACTACCTGTTCTTAACATTAACCTGTACCTTCATTAGTCTCTAAAAACATTAAATTACTAACAATAGTCTTTATTTTTGTATTAAAAGTATATTATTTCATTTTTTTTACCGTTAAAATATTTTTTTTTTATTTACTTGTGCAATTTTTCGAAACCCTTCAAATGGAAAAGAAGATCGATGAAATTATTAACAATACAAAAAATGAAACAGTTCACGATTTATTGACATTGTTTAATTCAAAAATCGTAGAAAAAAGAGAAGTACACCCTTATAAATGGAATTATAATCTTGAATTTCATGATGTAATTCAACCAGATACTGTTCCTAGTACCACTTTTCCTTTAATAATTTCCGATAAAGATTATCTTTTACTGACTTTCAACGGAAAATCTATTTTTTATGACCAAGATCTTTCTAAATTTTATATTTCTGTTCCTAGTATTACAAAAGATATGTGTATTTATAGATCAGAAAATAAAACTTATTTAATAACTCTAGATCAAACTAATAAATTACATCAAAGTGAAATCAAAGATGGTGTAGTACAACAAGAGAAATTAATAATCTCTAGGAATGTATTACAATTAGTTAAATATAATGAAATTGTTTATTTTATTTCTTATAAGAAAGATATTTACAATTTAAATATCTTAATTGTTGATGAAAATCTTATTAGGCCTAAAATTATAATTCCTCAAGTACAAGTTAAATATTCAATAGAAGTTTTTCCTACTCAATTGGGTATCTTTTTAAAAAAAGATATGAAGATTTATCAAGAAGATGGTAAAAAATTTTCTATGAAAGGTGATGGGGCAATTGATATTGATAAATTTATAATAATTTATAAAAAAAATGAAGAAGGAATACTTTTATCTCTTTTAAATCAAGATATGATTATAAAATATGAATTAACAATACCTTTTAAAAGTCAAAATGTGATTATTAAATCTCTTGGTGATGTAGTAATTTTAAGGGCAGGTGATCATTTATATTTCATACAAATTTTTAATAATGAAATGATTATTGGTTTTGAATATCAATATGAGAAATATCCTATTTCTATTGATTTTAAATTACAAGATAATAAAATCAAAATTTATAATCTTTACAGTAATAATAAAATTTCATTAATTAAAGAGAATTATGAATTAAAAGGCAATAGTGTAGAAGAAGATTTACCACAACCTTCTGAAAAATCTCGAAATTATGATCCAATATTAAGTAATAGCAAAAATCAAGATTTAGATTTAATAATTGAAAGATTATTTAAAAAATTTGAAGAAAAAATTGAAGAAAGGGAATTAAATGAAAATAAAAGGCAAAGTGAATTACTTGATAAGATTTCTGAACATTTAAATAATTCTTTAGTAAAAGTAGTTCAAAAAGTTGTAAGAAATGAAATTGAATCTATTCAAAAAAAATTATTAATTACTTTAGATAACCGATTTATTGAAAATGAAAAACATCGTCCAGTAGATGAAGCGAAAATTTTACAATTTACAAGAGAAATAATTTGTGATACTCTACTTCCTGTTGTAGAATCTTCAATGGATGAAATAAGGATTCAAGTTTTAAATGAAATTAAACAAATTGGTAACTTGGATCATTTACAAGACATAAGAAAACATTTATCAAATTTAAGTCTTACGAATGCGTCTATTTCTGAAATCTCTTCATTACTTTTAAGGAATCGTATTGAAGATTGTATTATAAAAGTTATTGAAGGAAATAACAATGAAGTAGAAGAATTTATAAAATTATGTGATATTAATAGTTTAGTAGATATTAATTCTAATTTACTTTTAGGATTATTAGAAAAGATCGTACTACATCCTACAGATTTAATTATTAAAAGAGATGAGATAGTAAAAAATATTTTATCAGATATTGATCCCAATTCATTGACTGATGATGAATTAAGATCTTTTAGTATTGTTCTCTCTCAAATTAAAGATTCGGAAATAATTGAAAACCTTGAAAATGATAATATTTTATTCTTGTGTTGTTATTTTATAAAGCAAATTCCTAAAATTCTGAATAAGAGAGGAAGAAAATGAAAATTAAAATGAGTTTATTTGAAATAAAATATACGCGATTATGTTTTTTGGTAAATGCAACTTGATTTTTGTTTATTAGTAAAATGCAGCTTGATTTATGCTGTTTTATTGGAAACATAAGCGTTATTTATGTTTAATTGTTAAAATAGACGTTATTTATTTGTAAAGAGATATTTTATAAATAAAGCTTTGGTCTAATTTTCATGTTTTTTGATATTTTTTTTAAAAATTTAAAAATTTTTATCGAAAAGGGGTCATGTCGTTTGAAAGAAGAATGTGCTCATTTACAAAAAGACCAATAGCCTCTTGTGATAAGAGTAGTGTACAAATTACACTTGCAGAACTTGGAGTAGACGGAAGATTGACTGGTAATGTATCTGTTTATGATGTAGCAGGAGTTGTTAGAAAAAATGGGTTATCTGATGGTTATTTATATGAGAAATTATTAGAAGATAGTCAATAAAAATTTGATTTCAATATTATAATGTCTTCTATTGTTAACAGGGTGTGTGTTTACTTTATGTGTAATGCCGTAGATGCCTAAATTTTAGTGAGACGTCGAGATGATCGTTTTACAAATAAGAGAGTAATAATTCATATCTCGCAATTATCATAATAGCTAGAGATGCATTTGATTGTGTACATATTTTTAATTTTGTTTTACTAAATACCCTCTTATTATTTTTTTTTATTATGTCAGATTCACAATGTCCATTTTGTAAAACTGATTCTTATTTAAATCCTGAATTAGTCTTGTACATTAGTCCCTGTTTCCATAAAATTTGTGAAAATTGTCTTAATAGATATTTCTCTTCTGGGATGTCCAAATGTTTAGAGTGTGGTGTTGAATTAAGAAAAATTAACTACATTACGTCCACTTTTGAAGATATAGAAGTAGAAAAAGAATGTAAAATTAGAAGACAATTAGATAGATATTTTTCAAGAGAAGAATCTGATTTTGAAAATGAAGAACTGTATAATGATTATTTAGAAAAATTAGAAGATCTTGTCTTTGATTTACTTGAATACAAAAGTGAATCGTCAATTAAAGCCAAAATCAACACTGTTCTTAATGATGAAAAAAACTTTTTAAATTATAAAAAAATCAAAATTGAACCAGTAAAAGCAGAAGAGAAGAGATTTAAAATAGAAGAACCAACTTTTTATTTAATGGAATTTAAGAAAGAAATAGTTTTAATAAAAAATTTCATAAGACCATCAAGAAGTGGTGGATTAAGTAAAGAATATTTACTCTCATATCTTATAAATGGAATTTAAAAAAATAAAATATTGTTTAAGTAAAGATTTTAAATATTTATTGTCGACGTCAGTCGGAACGTTACGTTGGTAGTGAAGGCATAAGTATATACACTCGCGAACCCTCTACTAAGATATTTACTTAAATACCATTAAAGAATCTTCGGCACCAATCATATTAAAGATCACATATTATTGCCATACGATTGGTCCCATCAGCAGGACGAATTATAACAGATGCCACCTGGTGTCTGCAATTTATATTAAATAAAACACCCTCATGCCCTTTTTTTAATAAATATTAACGTCCCTTCATGTTTATTTCTACAATCACTGGAGAAAAATTATCACTAAAATGTGATACACAAGACCAAAATGTAATTAAAGATGAACTTAATAAAAAATACGGTTATGATATTGATAAATTAAAATTGTATTGGAATGGGAATATATTTATTCTTGGGTTTTTTAATGAAAGGGAAATGTGTGATGTGAATTTAGAAGAAAATAAAGTAATATTAAATTCTTGTGATAATGAAAATGATAACTTAGAATTTGTCAGTAATAAACTTTTAAACAATTCAAAATTAACAGCAGAAGATAAATCAATAATTTGTAAAAATTTAAAATTAATTTCTAAAAAAGCTTTAGATTCTTTAGGAATCGATTTGAATAAAGAAGTTTGAAAAGGTTTTTGGATTAAAATACGTTTGTTATGTTAAAAATAAATATTCGAGTAGTTCAAAGATAAACTTTAATACTGTGTTAAAGACTTACTATAGATTACTTAAGACATCAGTAACTTCTAAACAATGTTTTTATATATTTTAAAATACATCAGTAACTTCTAATTAATGTTTTTATATATTTTTAAAAACATCAGAAACTTCTAATTAATGTTTTTATATATATTTTAAAATACATCAGAAACTTCTAGTTAAAGTTTGCAATTAATTAAAGACATCAGAAACTTTTAACCTTTGTTTTTAATTGATCTACCCCTTTCCACTTTCAATTACGGACAAATGAGTTTTAGAAAAAAAATTATCAGAGCTTTAGATTACGACAAAGATTTAAATTTAGATGAAGATGTCCCAGAATTCAATTTTAATAATCAAAAAATCAATTCAGGAGCTTTAAATTTAAAATTTAATCAAGAAGAAGAATATTTAGATCTTCTTAAACCTCCTAAAACAAATTCAAATCAATTTTATCCTTATTTCAATTTTTTAGTATTAGAAAATAATAAAAAAATCTGTTCTTTTACTATTTACGGATTTACTTTCCTTTCTAAAATTTCATTTCTTAATGATTCAAATTTAATTTCTTGTTATAATATTGATGATGTAATTTACATGGACTGTTGTGATTTAAAAAATGTGAATGAAATTAAGAAAATGTTTAGTTCAGTAAAATTATTTTTTAAAGATTGGAATATTGATGTTTATTCTATTTTAGGTAATAAAAGAAAAGAAATATTGTTTTTTAATGGTAGTAAATTCTTAAGTTTGATTCCTCGTAAAATAATATTTTTTGAAGACGATCTTCCTGATTATTTTAAACACACGGATCTTAGAAAAGATTCAAATAAATGTAAAATTTGTAAAATGAATGAATATAAATTTGTAATAGAAGATAATCCGATTATTTCCGAAAACTATAGAAAAGTTTGTGAAGAATGTTTAAAAATTATAGAAAAGAATGGAACACATTGAATTTAGAAATTAATATTTGTTGTTGATTGTAAGAAACAAAATGGCTTTGTCATCTGCACCAAACAAATATAAAGATTTATATAAACTAGCTTAAAATGTTTATTTTTGTCTTTAATCCTGATCATTGCAAGACTATGTCTCCACATTAGAAGACTATGACTCCACAGTTACAAGCAGTATCTTCATTCAGTAAATGATTTTATAAATTATAGATCAATCAAAATTAATAAAATAAAATTTTAAAATCTAATTTACATTTCAACTTCCTTCATCTCTTTTAAATTCCTTAAATATTCTTCTAAAATTTCACAATCTTCATTTTCGGATATCTCAAGTAAATTATACAAAATTTCATAGTCTGCTCCTCTTATACGAACTAGTTCATAGATCATCCTTAACAAAATCGTACATCTCTTATTCATTTTATTAAATTCTTCTTTAATTTCTTTAAGTTGCTCATTCTTTTTACATCCCAAAACTTTATTTTTAAATAAATCTTTTCTGTTTATTTCATTACTTAAAATTTTCTCTCTGTCATTTGCGGTTTTATCTTTAAGAACCATTTCTTTCTTTAAATTGTTAATTTCTCTTTTGTATTGGCTTATTTTATCATTTAAAATTGTTTCATTTTTCTCTAGTTCGTTATTTTTATTTTTTAATTTTAAAATTGTTGAATTGGAAGTAGCAAGTTCTTCGTATAATTTTTTATTTTCTATCATAAGTTCTTCTAATTTAAACGAAAGGTCACGCATTTAAAGGGGAAAAGGAACTCAATTATAACAAAACTTCATAATAAAAACAAAGGATTTTATTGACAAAAAAATTATTTAAAAAAAGCATAGGCTTAAGAAAAATTTGCTCGAAGCAGCTTAAACCACAAAAGATCTAAGACTTACCTTTGTTTTGTTCTAGGTCTTATCTAGCATTTGCTCTACCTCCGTTGTACATCATCGATAGAAGACCACCTGCGCAGAACACCCTTCTGTTAAAATAAAAAATTTAAACAAAAAAATGAGATGATGTAAAAAACAAATAAAAAATAAATTTGGTTAGAGATTAAGAAATGTATCTAAGGAGCAGTAGTAAAAGGCTAAAATTTAAAATTATTTTATGTTAGGACAAAAAATTAAAATATTTGGTCGTTAAAAAGCATTTTTTGTGTTAATAGCAAAATTTAAAATGTATGTGGGCGCATCGTTCTAAAACAAATTGCAAAAGAGTTGTCATTCTATGTTTTAACTGAAGTAAATTATTTTATTAAGGCCTTTGTGCATTGTAGATGCAAATTCAAAGCATAACAAGCACTTTATCTCATTGCTTTATGCGTGTTATCGATGTATTTGTCAAATTATTAAGTTTTTTTATAAATCCAAATCAAATATTCCATAACAGGCTTATTTTAAAAGATGCCTTTATGTTCTTTATGATTATTAATTAGTATTAAATCATATTGAACTTACTAAACTCAATTGTAGTTTTAAACTTTCAAGTTTTAAAATTGTGCTTACAGTAATTAAAACAGTAAATTTACATGTCTTTATTCTTTTTAATTATGTCAAACAAAAAAAATGATTAAATACAAAACTTTAAAAATGCTCAAGCATTTTGCTACGATCAGATGATGTTTAAGAAAATTGTTTTTAAATAATCAAATGTTTTGAGACAGTTGTATGGTTATTGTTAAAGGGTTTGTGAAATCGTGTGTACCTTCTAACTCTTTTTAACCAATCAATAAAACTGCTTTTAATAATTTATTTCATAATTAAGAGTTTTTAAACTTTCTGTTATGTCCCAAACATCTTTTAAATGCATTAAAATACGATTTAAACATTTATTATCGTTTTTATAACAATCATATAATCTTCCAAAACTACCAATGACAAGAACTCCGTAGTAAAATGTATCTTTTTTTAAAAGTTGTTTTTTTAATTTAGGAATATCTTTTTTTGTTTGATCAAACATCTTGAACAACTTTATCAACATTTCTCTTGTTTTATTGTAAAAATCGATATTATCACCTAATAAAGTTGAATACATATCATAATTATATTTTATTTTACCACTTTTTTCTTTGAGATTATTTAAATTTTCTTTTAATGATTTAAACCTGGGTAAATTTAAATGACGGTTCTTTTGTAATTTGATCAAAGACTTATTTAAATCTTTTAATTTAAAAACGAATTTCTCGATTAAAAAAGAAAAAATCATTGTCCGTTCCTTATCTTTTTTCTTTTTATGTAAAGGAATAAACTTGTTAAATATTTGGATAGACCTATTATTATGAAAAAGGATTGCATTGCGATTGGATAATGATTGTATGATCGAGGCGTTGTCCATCAGAGATTTTGAGATTTTTAAAAGTTCACGGTTCAAGGATTGTTCAATATTTATATTAGTTTCTATTTCCTTGATCATCCCATTAACTTCTTCCATTAAATTAAAAAAATTGCAAAAATCTTTTGTCTTGAAGAATTTTTTAATGCTTTCAGCTCCTTTTTGTTCTAAAATAATAGTAGATTGGTCTGTATTGGTACCAACATCGATAATAGCACAACAAACTTGATACAAAAAAGTTATGGCTGTTATATTGCAAGATAAATAAAAAAATTTCATTGGGGTTATAGACAATGATTGGAAAATAGAAATGAAAACTTTTATCAACAGCGTAAAGTGACTTACATTTAAACAGAGGCAACCCTTAAAAATTTAAGGGCCATCATAGAAAAAATCATTGCAAAAACAAAAGATCAATGCTCTCCCTTGAATACAAAAAATTGCATCAAATTCTATCTAGCCGTTTAAGAGAGAGAGAGACAGTGAGAGAGTCTCATGCATAACATCTCATACAGAATTTCATATTATACCTATAAAAATTGTTATAAAAAGTTTTCTACCAACACATGTATTGTTGTTGTAGCTTGAGTCTTTTTATCATAGGCTTGAGAAACCTCTATAAAGCAGTTCCTGAAGTTATGGGTTAACGCCAAGGCAGAAGTTTGGATGTAGGTCTTCATTCCAAATAAGAGCACAGCAGAGCGCCGGTGGCGCCACTGGCAGCCGGCCAAATGGCTGCTTTAAACGAAGGATGGTCAATAATAAATACGTGTCATGACCTTATAAACTCAATCTGTGACCTCGACTTTATACCATCACACCACCAATGCACTTATTGCCAGTAAATAGTGTAACGACCAAGTAGAAATATATATATCATAATTTTGACTACATGAGATCTGGTACCTATTTGACTTTCTGGTCTCGTTTAGGCAATATTTTACATGACAATTTTTCTGGTGGGACATACTGTGCCTACTTTAGGAGTGTGGTCCTTTAAATCTTGACCATTCTCTAAGAATGTTCAATATTTTTATTCAAGCGTATCAATTAAAATTATGAGTAAATATATAATTAAGGCATATGGCTAACGAATATGCGGAACAGAACGAATCCATAAGTATTATTAGAAATAGTTTCCAGTGAGATAAGAGATCTCGACACATAATGCACGTATAGTTAACCACCTTAGAAATGGATTCAATGTAATGTAGAAAATACAGCTCGCAGATGTGAATGTGGAAGAAAGAAATAAAAATATTGTGCAAAGTGTACCTACGCCAAAACTAAAAATAGTTTCTTAACTAAAAATTGGTATGTGAAACAAATTTGTGTAATTGCTTTCCAATGTAACCTCACAAATTGAATGCTAATAGCATGTTCGTGTAAAATATTAAGTTACAGTAATGGATATGAATGGTGTATTATTGTTTTCTGCCATTGTAATAGTGATGAAAACATCCGCGATATCGTTTCAATTGCCGACACTTAATTTAAACAATATCAACTTTCCATTGTCTGAAGTTTATAAACAGATCAGCTCGTTGCCACAAACTGCTCTAAATGTGTTAGAGCAAGCGCATCCGCTAAATTACATAGGAAATTTAGATAATACACACCCACGCAATAGTACTCCATTACAAAATGGCCCAAACCAGCAATCGCAATTTTCTACTGTGCAATATTCTACGAACAAGGCAGCGACTACAAAATCACCGAATGAGAAGATCCTAGGGAATTATTTTGACGAAGTCACTACGTCTCAGAAAAACGTCTATTATGATCAAAATAATACGACTACAGATATGTCAGCAAAGAGAAATATGTTCACAGCGTTGAACGTTGATTCCAGTTTTGATCACTTCATGCAGGTCCTTGAACGACTGCAACGTAAGTTTTACCAAGTAAGTAGATGTACTGTTAAAAAAATTACTTGCGACAAATATGCTATGTACACACAAAACTTGTTTGTATACGGTTTTTCTGCTGCCAGTCACTTATCGCCGGAGTTCATGCTATTTATAGTGCGTTGATATTTTTAATTGCATGTGTAAAAAAAAAAAATATGAAATCACAATATGGCTTAAACTTTCAATGAGTTTTTTTAAGCAATATAAATAAGGATTTCTATGTATGGTGTAAGTATAAAAGACTTTCAATTTTTCTTCTATTATTTGTTTATCTACAGGCTACGAAGATCATACCTACCAACAACTGATCTATCTACCTTTTCAAACAAGAAAGTTAAATATTGTTGATTTGTGGACTTGCATCATGTAAAATGCGTATAATTTTTTTATGACAACAAACGTGTAGTAAAGTTTTCTATAACATTAATTGTTCCCAGATTTCCTTTCATAAACTCCTATCGATTAGCCCTCTGGAGCGACGCGAAAATGGAATAAGTTTTGCTCAATCTGGATTGTTCCTGTACATACAATTAATGGCACTTTGCATGAATTCGGATGAAGAGACAGTAACACAAATTAAAATATCCTTGGGATTGAAAACACGTTGCTCAGTAAGATTATTACAATTTGATCACTCTATAGTTTTATAATCTTAAATTTCATACCTTTCAATCGTAAGAATGTAACAACAGTGACAAACTTCGTCCTTAGAGGTAGCAGCAGTTATGACCAATCTTAAAGAACTATAGTTCTGTTTCAGATGGGTTATCGAATTTATTGTATACCAAAGTACCAAATCACTTATCATCTGTTTTGTAAACGTACGGATAAAAATAAGGATTTTTTGAAATACAACTTATATCTGTAATGAGTACTAAAGAGCCAGCCCGAAAGTGGACCGTCTCCTTTATTGATGAAACCTTGTGTTATGAATTTGTTGGAAAAACCGTAACCAACTAGAAATAATAGTTACTTCTATATATATTAAAGTACCTACAACATTTCCATGAAATAGAAACAGTTTAAGCGCTGCCTTCATTTGGTTTATTTTTATACCTAAGTAAATATTTTTTACAGGAACAAGTGCAGGTCTTAAAGAAAATAGTGATGGCTTTGCCAAAGTCGCACCAATTTTTGAAGTTCTACTGGTCGTCTAGACTGGTATTGGCGCCACATCTATACGTTAGCGAAAATTTTTTTGGCAATACCGCTTCAGATTTACGCATTCATATAGACCAGCTGAATAAAATGGACGATCCATCGGAACTTGCCAAACGCCTTAATAACATGGTAAGATGCTTATAATTGTAATTAATTTACTTCAGAGAAACTGAATCAGTTATTTTTTTATAATTAACATACCTATGAGTAAACGAGATTGCAGGTCCTTAAGTAAAGGGATCACTTCATTGCATAGATCTTAAAAATTTATATGGGCTCATGATTTTAAAGGAATACGTATATGTACGCATATTATATTTCTAAAAAAGTTATTAATTATTCAGTTACATACATAGTGAACCTAATAATAGCTGTTCATTGTATAGCTCAAGCTTACGATTGTTATGGGCGGCAATTTTCATAAAATATCAAATGTCAAAATGACCGTTTGCACTCTTAGTATTGTTAAAAATTCTATCTATACTTATATATGTAAAAAGCTGAAGAGTTTGTTTGTTTGTTTGAACTCGCTAATCTTAGGAACCGCTGCTCCAATTTGAATTTGAACAGTTGGGTAGTACATTTGTCGAGGAAGGCTATAGGCTATATTGTATTTCCAAAAAAAAATTAGGAATCCATACTAAAAGTCCAATAATGTAACCTGATATGTAAAAAAATGATTCGGAAAATTTTAAAATTCTTGTTACATACCCGTGCGAAGCCGGGGCGAGGAGCTAGTATATCATAAAAAAATAGGTAGAACAAGATTCGGGCGGGGCGATGCGTGACACGTTCGAGGAAGATGAGCTGTCAACGGGCGTGTGCGCAGCGTGGCTCACGACTATGTACGTGCGCGCGCGTTGGCGCTCCGCCCCCACAGTCCTGAACGGTACCCGCGGCTTTCACGACGGGGCGGCGCCCCCGCGGACCGTGCGCATGATCAGAATCAACGATGTGATGCGATATGCGCAATTGAACGAATGGGATGCTGAGGTAAATAAAACATTTGTCTTTATTGTGTTTATATATTTTATTGACAAACAGTAGGTAGTGAATCATATCTGACATCACGATATAGACTTACATTGTTTTAATGGATACTGATATGAATCAAATTATATTATACTTACCTACTCGTAGGTAATTAACATTAATTAAATTACAACTATATTCATTACATAGTAGATAGCGTCTAATATAAAAGTGAGTTTTATAAAGGTTCCAGTAGATAAAAGTAATTACGAATACTATATACTAAGTAATTATATGGCACAAAGCAATATTCTTAAGTAAATATAAGTGTAACCTCCTTCAAAGTGGCTCTATTCAAAGTTTTTCAGGCAGGTTGCTGCTATGGGAACGATACACACACCTACAAGTACTAACACTGTGTATACCTAGTTCTCTACTTAAGCTTGTAGAGGCTGTTACATATAATTATTCTGTAATTTAGTCATCAATAGGGATATAGCTAATCATTAACGCAATATAAACTATACAAGAAATAATAAAAATGCAGCTGTTTAATATATTGGCGAATTTAATCCAATCGGATCCCTCGTGCGATTTTTGGCCAACAGCACCAGCGTCATCAGCCAACGTTTTCCCATCGGCAATTTCACTTGGATCAAACTCTGTAAATATGACGTACTTTCCGGGACCGCTGTTCACTAACCTGTTCGCGGAAACTATCCAAGTAGGAGCCGGTATCGCTTTTCGCCTCAAAGCCATCAAAAACAGCGTCTCCAAAATCGCCACCAACGTCACGATCATCGAGTCTCGGACGAACAACAGCAGTATAGGTGTTTCGTAACTGTGTTTCGGTATGTCATACCCAATTTCGGTTAAAAATGTGAAATGTCCGAAAAGACTGAAACAGGTTATGAAGAGCCGCGTACTGTCTTTAACGTCGAGTAATAAGGATGTTAGCGTGAGCAAAACTAATATAATAGATGGAACGACAACAATAGCGGCTGGGCCCGCCGCCTCCCTCTTCAGTATGAAAGTGTACTTGAGCATGGGATACGTGCTGTTGGGGCAACAGCTGTAGTTGCCAGGAAGGCGAACGTTAACCACGTTCAACAGTTTCCATCCAGGACCATTCTGGTAATCATCTAACACGACGGGTTTGGTCTTGTAGAAAGTAAAGTTTACTTGCTCACCCGTATGCATCCAGGAACCAAAATACATCGTGCAGTTTTGCGAATCGTAAGGCCATCCACGTAGCGATGTTCTACATATACCGGAATGTGCCAGGTGAGGCACACACGTGACTGTCCCGTCGTTTGTCACCAAGCAAGTCGAAAAAAAATTTTCCGACGGATATGAAGTGGCATCTGCATTAAACAACGACATTTGCGGAGTCCAAATCTGGTGACTCTCTATTTGGGTTTCTTTTATGTCCCCGAAATCTGACGGTGTCCATTTTAAATATTCATCCTTCCATGACATTGCCACCCAACTGTGAACAGTGATGGTCTCTTCCAAAGAGTCGAAGCTGATGTATTTCAATGCAAGTCTAATCTTGACGTTAACTGAACTCTTGTGGTCTAATACGGGGCGATATTCACTGTGGTAATCGCAAAGTAATGCCGTTTGTAATTTTCCTTCATCATGTTCGGGGCTGGGTCGATTTGAAGGGCAATTGGCTCCGGCAAGGACCAGTAAATTGCACAGAAATATTAAACCACTAGTGGTACCGAACGGCGTCATTGTCACGAACCGAATGAACTTTTCGTAAAAGCCACCACTGGTTAGATGCGTTTAAATCTATCAGCAATCCGCCCCCACGATAAAGTTGTACACCATATGTAACAGCTATCAACAAATGATATTTAATACCTGTATTGAAATAAACGTAACACATTTTAAAGAGTACAATGAGTTGTTTAATACATCAGATAGCTCCAAACCTACGAGTACAATTATAGACATTGCTTTTAATTGGTAGGTGTATACCTATCGACAAATATAGATATTGAATTGAAATTAATAAGCCTGTATAGGTATACTTTATGTCAAGAATATCTTCTGTTTTCAATGTGTATTTATTTAAATAGAATGATGTACAAAAGATTAATAGAATACAAATAGTGGGTAAAGATATTTGACGTTGCCCTAAAGGTATTAAAATTCCAAATTTAGTATGGATTTTTGAGTATGAAAAACATTTTTACAATAAAGGAATATGTTTATGACTTTATTATTTCAGGCAATAGAGATACCATACGCACATCCGGATCTAACATTTTTGCTGTTGTTACCGCGGGAGCGATCACTAAGAAACTTGGCGAAGATGATATCAACGCAAGATCTTCAGCATGTCTATGAGAAAATGCATGAAAAACGTATAGCGGTGATATTACCCATATACACACTACGAATGACGCTGTTGCTTCCGGGAAAACTGGAAACGGTAAACATGAGTGATGACGAACTAAAAATTTCTTTATCAAACTGAAAATCAATTTTAATCTTTCTTCTTTCAATATTTTGCAAAAAGCATTACAATTTATATTTTAAAAAGAAACTATTTCGTGTTAAAACATACTCTACCTATCATACGCTTTATGATTTTCTCGTGGTGTTATAGTAATTACTAATAGTGCAATAATACCTAACTGAAAATAATATTTCATTCAAATATTAAGAATCGTTGCCGAAACAACTTTTCCTGTGTATAAAACTAATACACAACAACATATACACACAACTGTAGTTATCCATATATCCTTATTAATTTCAGATGGGAATGCCTCTGCTAGTAAATGCTAAAGCTGATTGTGGGTCGTTGAAACTCTCTCACGCAGTACAACGCATCATGTTCTGGGCTGAAGCGGGACAGAACGCCTTCAAAGATGATGGTATTAGAATTATTATAATATAAAATAATATTTATTTACTGTAAATAATGTTAAGGCGGATTAAGAACTATCAATATCAAAATGAATAATCGAGTTAAAGACATTATAAGGGAAACTTGATATGTAAATTACTAGATTATTTATTATAGAATATTATTAATATGAAAATAACGAAAGTAAGTTTAGAAAAGAGTTGATTTTATTTTTCCAGAGACAAGAGAGCGAACTAAATTGTCTATTATCTTATGAAGTTTTGTTGTATGTCACCGTAAAATTGTAAAAGCCGGTGGATTGTGATCTGTCTCGCGAGATTGTAGACTGTCGAAAGATTGTGAACCGTAATATAATGCTTACAATCTAACGCATTATTTTCAAATTGTCAACTATCCGATAACAATCTAACGGTTTTTTATAATTTTATTGTGACATATCCGTTGAATACCGATTTTATTCGTACAAAGGGCATTGTTTTATATTGTCGATATGCTCCACAGGAATTTATGCATCGAAACGTCGATACGTCCTACAATTATTTTATTTACAGTCTTCACATTTTTTCACATTTAAAAATATCTTTATCAATACATATCATTTTTCTCTAGTAGTGTTTCTTTGGTCTTCGGCGTCTTTCAGGAAATGTAATTTGTCTGATACGCGAAACCTGTCAGGAGAAACCAATTTCAATGTTATTTCATATGAAATGAATTATGCTAATGGAACAAAGGGAAAAAAACCTCCAGTTTTATTTGGGGAAATAGAAATATCATTTACACCAGGTGTCGTAATAGAAATATGATATTACGATATCGTATTTTATTACGAAAAAACGAGATTGTCAATATAATTGGAAGCATATGATATTCCCCCTTAATTTTGGAAATATTTCAAACATTTTTTACAACACAACTAAACATATTCATATGATTTACATTTGCGATTTACTGTCTCAAATTACGTTTAACACACAGACTTACATACACTTTTATAATCGTAGTAAATTTGATAAATTTAATTACCACTTACCTAACCACAAAATTAACGATTGTCGATAACATTGTTTCATATTGGTTAAGCCTTAGTGAATACTCAAAATATAGGTAGAAAATGTATATGGCAACTTACTTGGATCGTTTTTTCCTTTTCACTGTATTTACCGGCGTCGCTTCAACGCACAGTACTATTAATCGAGTACTGCACGAATACCTGCGATAAATAATTATGTTTTTCAGAAAATTATGTTCCACATTTTCTTGACCTGATATAAATAAGAGGTGCCTCACGTTTCTTATCAAGCGATTTAATCTTTCGTCACCAAATTATGCGCGTGTAATCTTACAAATGTAAAAACGTTTACAGCGTCATCCCTTGACCCAGTTTTATAGGCAGTACTTGGCACAAAGCACTCTGATTTTGTGAATATACTGATCTCGAAAAATGTACGATTCTTTGAATTTTTTTGGTAACATTTCTGTCAGAGCTATTATCAACATTATCAATGGCTCAAATTGTACACGGATCACTGACTCCGAATTCGCACATTCCCTACAACTTCTAAATCATAATGATCAACTTTCTATATTTTTCTATAATTTATGTGTATAAATCACCTATTGTTATCATTACGATCAATACCTTTATTTTCAAATTGAGGTTACGGATCTATAATTGTCAATTCCATTTTGTTCTTTTTTTATTCAGTGAAGAGTAGCAAACGAGCGTGCAGTTCACTTGATGTTAAGTGACAACTGAAGCCCATGACTACTGTAACCCATATTAAACAGAATTATTGTCCTAAAGGAGGCAGGTCTCAGCTGCGTTGTCACTCCTGAGTA
>DWJH01000053.1:0-16508 GCA_018248735.1 Tagiades litigiosa | reverse complement strand
GAGCGAAAATTATATATATATTTTTTGTTTAATGGCTCCATCAGTGACAACTGTACAATGTTTGTATTTTCAAAGCATTTGACGTTAGTCAATCTTTCAATCATAAGATTAAAGGGAAATATGAAGGTTTCTACAATAAGAAAAACATATGTTATTTGAAATATTTTATTTAAATCTCCTTTGCACAGTTGTACAGGCAACTAGATTATAGCATGTTTTCGGCAATACATAAATAAACAGATAACGTATTGAAATTTAATTGACATTGTATTTAGTGTTAACTGCATTTAAATTATGACCAACTATTTGATATTATTGAATGAAATTCTAATAGTTTAAAGAAATTTATGAATCGCTATTGCTATAAAATTTAATAAATAAGAAAATATAACTACAACTTGTATACACAGAAGAAGGTTGGTACGAATTAATGCAATCGCTCTCTTTCGTCTATCTCGATTTGAGACGATTACAACAGTCTCTTAAACTTTCGTACCCCTCTAAATCTGTCGATTTCAATTTACGACGTTTCCTAGCACTTTTATATCAAAAGTTATAAAAGATCCTACAATATTCTTTTATTTTTTGTCAAATTGTAAAATGTCTTTACAAAATGCTTATTTTATTAAGTAGGTAAGTGCTAGTTTCTCGTTTCACGAATTAGAGAAAACAAGGTATGAATGTCGCTTTCTATAAAATGTGAAAGACGGAAAAGCGACAGCCGAGGCTAACTGTATGCATCGGCTGGCACTTTTCTAGTTCGATTTGAGGGACCTTTTTACTTCTAAATTAAAATAGTCACTGGTCTCAAAACATGGCTTAAGTACTATACACCTAAAATATATAAATTATTACAAATTAAGTAAGGCATTTACAACATCAGGGATCCTTAAAATTTACTTCATATTTACACGATACTAGTAGATATTTATAGTAACATCGTGTAAAAATAAAGAACTGACTAAACTTATATCGGTAAATCATTTTAAGTTTATATGTAAAATGGTCAAGATTTCGGCGATCTAATGGGATCCACGTAGCTTTACATTATTAAAAACCTTTTGCACACATTATATTTAGCTCCGTGTTGGTCGCTATATAAAATTATCAATACTTATCTCGTTTTAAACGCATTTTCGTTTACCACCTAGAACTATCGTTTGGCACTGATTTTTGTAAAAAATGATATTCACTAGTTAGCCCTAATTAAAGACTCAATAGTGTAAATCTGATTCAGAAAATTATACATACAATTACTTTAATCACAGTCACAGTTAATTTATTGTTAATGAGTTGTGCGTGCCACGATATTTTATGAGAAGTAAATTATTATTAATATCAATTACTACATATGACACGAAATCTTAATCTACATCATCGCGATATTTGAGCATTATTCTTGTGCATAGAAGAATACAGAAGTAACTGTTATCACACAAGTTATTTATCCTTGTGATGTTTTCGTGCGAGCTGGTGATAATAAGGTGGTATTTCACCTTCGCCGTTTCGCGGAAACGGCTGCTGCTATCATTTGCCGTAGCATTGGCTCTGGTGTACATGCCTTGGGATCGCATTTCATCTGTCCGTCACCTCCACATCTGAAATGAAATGAAATGTTAGTTTTAGAATTGTTATATAATACAATACTACGGAAATAAAATATTTGTACATCAAAGTGCTAACACTTACGTGCAATGTAAACATGGTCCCGATGATGCTCTAACCACGTCTCCAACTTTATACGTATGGCCCTTTATTTGACATCCTCTTCTTTGGGCAGCACCCTTATATGCGTGAGGCAGGAAATGAGGTGGAAGTGTTGTAGTAGTGGTGGTTGTTGTGGTTGTGACGTTGAGAGTTGTCGCCATTGATACTGGGCACTCGTAACGGGGACAACAGAATCCTTGGATTGGTTCTTCGTGACATCCATGAATAGGAGGAGGACAACTTTGTTGCAAACAAATAATGTCACTTCTGAAGCAGAAACAAAAATCACATGGGTCGTCTCTCGGAATTTGTTGAGCTGATACATAAACTTTACCACCATATCGACATGTTCCTGGTCCAAAAGCTTGATCTTCTTCAACATAATCTGGTTCTTGGCCGTATCCGCTAGTTCCACTTGGTGGGAAATCAGGTGAAGGCAATTCTTCTGTAGGTAGATTTTCATGAACACTGGGTTTAGAAATTTCTGGATTTGTTGTCGTTGGGTACGATTCTGCTGGTTTTTCTTCAGGTTTAGTAAATTTATCATCATATAGTATAGGTAAGGGGGTAGTAATATCTTCGGAAGATTTTACTGTTGTAGATTTTGTTACAGTTGGAATTAATTCATTTTCAGAGGCAGTTGATTTATGAATATCTTCTTGTTCAGGTAACTTTTCAGAATCTGATGGTAGATCCTTTTTACCAGTCGTTGTGTCAATTTTAAAATCTTCGGTTATAAATTCAGTAGATGTTGATGAAACCATTGGATGCACCGTAGAACCTTGTTGTTCTGAAGATACTTCGTTAATTTGAGAAGTTGATTGCACAGTCTGTGGATATTCTGATGACACCGTAACTTCTTCATTTGATACTTCAGTCTTATGTGGGATTTCTTCTTGAGCATTTGAGGTAGCCGGATAATCACTCGATTGTTCATGGGGTAGGTTGGGAGACTTTTCATTTTCAAGGACATCCTCTTCAGTTGATTTATCTGTGACACTATCTAATGGTTGATCTCCGCGTTCAGTTTGATAAATTTCAGGAGTTTTAGTTGTATATATTCCGATAGGTATAACCGAAGAATAGTCGTTATCGATTTTATCAGTATGTGCCTCTAGCTCAACCAAGTATGGAGTAGTTTCCGATGATGAATATGTTGGCTCTAAAGTTGGGGACAGTTCATGAGGTGGTATGGGCTCTTCCTTGCTTGGTTGATATGTAGTACTAACAGGCAATTCATTTATTGTCACAGTTTCAGTTTCTTTTAGATAAACATCTGTTTGTTTCGGTATAGTAGCTTCAGTTGCTTTAGTTAAGGAATTTTCTGTTTCCTTTGGTATTACTGTATCAGTTTCAGTCTCTACAACATTAGATGTTTCGGTTGCTGTTGGCATAGAAGTGTCAATTTCTGTGGGTCCAGTATTTTTTTGAGGAAGAATTTCAGTTTCGGTTTCTAGTGGGATTAAAGGTGTAGTTTCTTTTGACACTGGGGATTCTGTACCCACGTCGGTGCCTACAGGCAAAGAGCTTTCATTATCTGTTGGTATTACGGGGGAGCCAGTTTCTTTCAAATCAGATGTAATATTTTCAGTTTCAATAGGAGTAGTTGGTTCAGTTTCTTTTTCTACAGATAAGGAGGATTCACTTTCTTTATGTACAAACGTTTCAGTTTGAGTTTCTGTAGATACTGGGGTTTCAGTTTCTTTTGGTGTATTTTTTTCAGTTACAATTTCTATCGGTAATGATGATTCAGTTTGTTGTGGTATGGACGTTTTAGATTCAGACTCTGTAGGTATTAAGGTTGCAGTTTCCTTTGGTACAGATGTTTCCGTTAATATTTCTACAGGTTGAGATGATTCAGTTTCCTTTGGTACAGATGTTTCCGTTAATATTTCTACAGGTTGAGATGATTCAGTTTCTTTTGGCACAGAAGTTTCAGGTAATATTTCTACAGGTAGAGATGATTCAGTTTCTTTAGTCACAGATGTTTCAGTTACAATATGTATAGGTACAGAGGATTCAGTTTCTGTTGGTGTGGACGTATCAGTTTCTGATTCTATTGGCGTTGGGGCTTCAGTTTCTTTTGATACAATCGTTTCAGTAACTAAGTCTATAGGGGGTGAAGATTCAGTTTCTTTTAGTACAGATGATTCAGTTTCAGATTTAATTGGTATTGCAGCCTCGGTCTCTTTTGGTACAGATGCTCCAGTTACAATATCTATAGGTACATACGTTTCAGTTTTAGTTGCTATTGGCATTGCGGCCTCTGTTTCTTTGGGTATAGATGTTTCAGTTACAATATCTATAGGTTGAGAGGATTCAGTGTCTTTTGGTACAGATGTTTCAGATTCTATTGGCATTGACACTTCGGTTTCTTTAGGCACAGATGCCTCAGTTACAATATTCATTGATTCAGTATCTTTTAATACAGAAGTTTTAGTTTCAGATTCCATTGGCATTGCGACCTCAGTTTCTTTTGGTACAGAAACTTCAGTTACAATATCAATTAATGGAGAGGTTTCAGTTTTTACAGGTATAGATGTTTCAGTATCAGATTTTATTGGCATTGCGGCTTCAGTTTCTTTTAGTGTGGACATTTCAGTTACGATATCTTTAGGTACAGAGGACGTAGTTTCTTTTAGTACAGTCATTTCAGTTTCAGATTGCATTGGAGCAGCTTCCGTTTCTTTAGGAACAGTTACTTCAGTTATTATGTCTATTGGCAAAGATGATTCAGTTTGTTTTTCTACAGAAATTTCAGATTCATTAGGGAATGACGTTTCAGTTACTGTGGGAAGATTTGTTACGGATTCTAATAATTCAGTTTCTTTAGTAGCTGATTTATCAGTTTCAATTTCTAAAGACATTGAAGATTCAGTTACTTTGGTTACAGACTTTTCAGTTTCAGATTCAACAGGGATAAAGGCTTCAGTTTCTTTAGGTACAAATGTCTCTGATTCAGTTATTATCGACAATGGAGATTCTGTTATTTTTACAACAGTTGTTTCTGTTTCTGACGAAACAGAAGATTCCTTTTCGTTTAGTCTGAAAATTTCTGTTTCTTTATCCGTATGAGCAGAGGATTCCGTACTAGATTCTTTTAATGTAGATGTGTTGTCTTCCGAAGATTGTTCAATTATTGATTTCTCGGTTAACTCATATTCTCTAGTTATATCTGTTACTGGTTGTATATCTTCATTGTCGCCTAGCCCACTATAAGCTGGTTTTCCAGTTAAGTCTTGCATTTCAGTAATAGGTTTTTCATCAATTTCTGTAACAGCAAGTAAATTCTGATCTTGTTGAGAAGGTACTGTTTGTAACAAGAATTCATCTTCTATAGTTTGTGCTGAAGGAGTAACATGATCTTCTTGCTCATTCACAGATACTGCACTTTCTTTTTCAGGTATTTTTGTTATTTTATTACTAATAGATGTCGTTTGCGTTTCTGGAGTAAATTGTTCTGGTTGGATGGTAATACTTGGCGAGAGAGTGCGTCTAGAATCTTCTTCATTCAACGAAATATCTGGGTTTTCTGTCGTCAGTGCATCTATGTCAATTAAATTAACCTCAGTTACATCGGCCTTTGATACATCTTTGCTTGTAGAAGAATCTTGATTATCTAATGTCGTTCCAGTAAATTCTTCTTTAGGTGTCATCGGTTTCTCGGTGTAAATCATACCTCCTGTAGAATGTTGATATGGTTTTAAATCTTCTTCAATATTTGGTTTATATTCATTAGTATCCACTTCTTCTTTATTACTCTTGTCTGCGGTTGTTAATAGCTCAGGTAGTTTTGTTTGTTCGTCGTAAGGCGTAGTATTTTTTTCCTCTTGTTGCTGAAGATCTCTTACAGTGGTCATTTGATCTATTTGCTCTGTTTCTTTAATTTTATCAACAGTAGTGGTCAATTCAACATTGTCTTGTGGTTGTTCAGTAGGTTTTTCATCACTCTGAGCTGGTTTACTGTGTATTTCAACGTTCGAATCTTGTTCGTATGTCGTAGTTACAGGAGCAGCTGTTTCTGGGGTCGAACTTGAAATATGAGGTGCAGTAGTAGATCCACTTACGTTATCTATTTCGTAATCAGATTTACTTGTATACGTAATGTCTTCTTGGTATTTAGTAGTCGATGTCAGTTTATCAGTCACCTCAGTAGATGTGTCTAATTTGGTCTCCTCTGTAATTGGTGATGTTTGTTTTTCTTTCTCATTATTATCTTTAGCATTCGTGTATTGAACTGTTGTTGTCGAAGCACTTATATGAACATTTTCGTTATCGGGTTGATATGGTATTTTTGTATCAGGCTCCTTGTCGGAAATTGTAGTTTGTGAGTCTGTTAATAGAACTTGTGATTCAGTGCCATGAGAACTAGGAACGTTTTCTTCCCCAGGAATATTTATAAGTGAAGCTATTGTTGTTTTCTCAATTATGGAATCGCTAGTATCTTCTTCTAAATGAGGTTGTGATGAGTGTTCTTTAATTTCAGTTACAAGTGACATAGGAGATTCGGTTTGTTTCTTTTCATCATTGGTATACTGGCCGGTTGGGATAGCAGTTAATTCTTTATCAGTATCTGTTTCTGTTAATAATTTTGTCACTTCATCATGGGACTCTGTAGTTATCTCAGGCATAATATTATCAATTCGCTCAGTTTGATACGTCATGAGGTATTCTGTTGATGTTTTTATTGAATCATCAATATTTACTTGAATATCTTCGACAATGCGTTCAGTGACATAACTTTCTGGCACTGTTGTTTTATATTTTTCTAGAGATTGTTCATTGGTTTCTTGTAGATCTGGTAATGAAGTGTCTTTTATTTTATCATCATCCGTGGACACTGAAACAGTTTTGTCATTATCGAAGACCGCAATATCAGATGAAACAGTTGTTTTTATATTTAAATCATCTTGTTCTTCAGAAACTTGTAGAACAGGATCTTCAGTGCTTTCCGTGTTTAGGTTTTGATCAATTGATTCTGGAATGATGGTTGTTTTTTCTGGTAACTCGCTCGGTAAAATTTCAGGTTTCTTTGATAATCCCATTGTAGCTGTTTCAGTTTCTACTTGTGTTGTTGTCGAAGACTGTGAAGTTTTATTTTCTGTATCTTCGTTTGAATGTTCAGAATCATCAGATTTTGTAAAGAATATTTCAGGAACTAATGTAGTTCCATCATTATGCTTATTATATTCCTCATTTGGTTTAATTTCTACTGATGATACTGTTGTTTGAATATCGTCTTTGTTTACGATACCAACAGCAGTGATGGCATTTTCTTGGGGATCTGTGGCTACTGAATCCATGTGCGCTGTAGTGTCTTGGAAGATATCTTCTGGTGTTTTAGTACTTATTTCATTATGATCTTGAGTTACATCTATGTGTTCCTGTGAATCTGTGTTTACATTTATGGTTGTCATTTCAGGTAAAATAGTTCCAATAACATTAGGATACTCAGTATTACTTTCTTTTAAGGACAAGTCTTGTGTTACTGTTGTATCACTATATTCATTATTAGCAGATTGTGGCAAATTAGTTCCATCTTTTTCAGAACTTGTATTTTCTATATCCGTTTCCTGTTTATCAGTAGTAGGAGAAGATAGTGTATGAGTTTCTAATAAGGTTGAATCCTCAGGTTTATTACTTTCCTCTTGTTTTGTATAAGTGTGTTCCATATCTGAAATTGTTTCATATTTTTCAGGTTCTTCCGTATGATCTTGCTCATCTAGTTTAATTGGTGTCTGAGTTATATATTTATCTGTATGAGACAAAGATTCTGTAAATCCTTCTTTCTTTTGATCGTATGTTGTAGTTACACTTATTTCTCTTAATGTAGTTCCTTGAGGTTCGGACGATTGTTCCGTAGTATATAATGCAGAAATTTTACTAGGCTCATTTATAGCAGGTTTTGTAACATCAGGTTCATCGGCAATATCTTCATTATTTTTAATCGAAGTGCCACTAGATATAACAGACGGTTCTGTTACTGCAATATCCGGTTCTTGACTATAGGTGTCGGATGTAATAATTTCATCCAAATGCGTATTGGGTGATTCCGTGTACATTTCTTGTTCCTTTGAATATGCTTGTTCAGATACTTCTGTTTTTGATTCAGGTTCTTTAAATGTTACAAGTAGTTGTGGAGATTCTGTCGGAGCTTCATGTTCTGTAGCATCTTCTTTATTTGTAATTGTATTTTGAGATTCAGTTATCGACGTGACAGTAGAGGTAGCGGTAGTTTTATTTAATTCAGTATTTATTTCTACTTTATCCACGTGCTTTTTAGGTAATTCAGTTGTATATTCCTCAAATTGTGTAATGTGTGTGAATGAAGATTGAGTTGATATTTCTTCTGAAATATTTTCAAAAGACTCACTCGCGTGATCAGCAAATTTAGTCGTATCTGTTGGTTGACTTATTAATTCTGGTTCGCCATCAGTTTCAGTAGCCATAACATGTAATTTGGTGATATCCGAGTCCAGTGATTCAGTAACAGATTCTTGCCCATACGTTACATGCTCATCAGCAACAGCATCTTGCTTATGTGTTTCTATTTCGGATTGTATTTCCGTAGTAGATTGTGTTGTTGTAATAGTCGAATCATGTTTCTCTACATCTTTTAGACAATTAGGACCGGAACATTCGGTAATGGGCTTTTGTTCGTTTTGTGATTGTTCACAATTGTCATCTTTACATTCGGTTTCCTCTGGTCTTTTACTTGAGCCAGTACTATCACAATCGGTACTTTCACATGCAGGTTTAGATTGTTCAGGAATAGTATCACATCCATTAGGATCCTGACATACTGGGATTCCATCCTTTGAAGAAGTTTCTTCTATTTCAGCTCCACAGTTATGTCCGTCGCATGGCTTTGGCTGTGATGGTTGACAACCATTTTCATTGTTACAGCTATGATCACTGGTTGGAGGTTCAGACGATAAACAAGACTCACCTACACAGTCTTCAGGTTGATTCAAAGGAGGAGTTGAAGTAATATCAATTTTCTCTATGCAAATGCCGTTTTTACAATCCTTGACATGTGATTCAATATTGGTTAGACAATCTTCTGACTTGCATGGTTCATTAGATATTGGCGTTGCTTCATGTGCTTGACATTGATCACCGTGACAATCACTTTCTGGCTTTTGGGATGACGGTTTTGGACTTTCAGTTCCGGACATTTGGCTGTGAGATTCAGGTGGAATAGTTTCACGAGAGTTGCACACATATGTTGGACAGCATGCATCTGGAGAATCATATATTGGTTGGCAATCATTCATGTTATCCATATGTTCCGGTGGAGGACTACATATTACTGGATCACATTTCACTATACTATTGACACATTTGCAGCTTGAATGACAGTTATTTATATTAGGTACGCTTGTATAATTTTTATAGGTTATTCCATCAAGAAGACAGTCGCCTTCACCGGGAATGCGACCAGGTTCCGAAATTGGCAAAACGTCTTCACCAATCTCATTTTCACCCGGATTTATTGATGTTGTTTCAACTATTTCTGATACACCTGCAGAAGTAGTCGATTGATTTTCTACATTAGATATAAGAGAAGTATCCTTATCTTTTTCTTCTTTGTCGTCTTGTTCATATACGGATTCCACTTTTGGCACTTGAGTTGTAGTTGCCTTTGTTTGGAATGTTTCGGATTCTACAGATGTATCAATTGTTTGTTTGGTAGACTCCTCTTGTTTCTCTATAATACTATTTTCAGAACTTGTAGGTTCGAGGTAAACGTGAGAAGAAGGTAATTCATCATGGGCTGTTGAAGTTTCTATTTCAATTCCTGGACTAACTTCAGTTACTTTCATAATTTCTATTTCAGAAACGGATTCAGTAGTTACAATAAGTGTTTCGTCTTTGGTTGTAAAACTATCTGCTTCTGTTGGAGAATGATAGTCTGCTACTGTTGTTTTAGATCCAATCGTTTCGATTTCTTTTACGCTGTCTGTGGTAGTAGGCTGTGCAGTGATTGGTTCTTGTGCAAGTGTTGATTTTTCAGGTAAGTGATAATCAGGTGTTATTTCATCTAAACCATCTGGTACTGTGTTTAATCCTTTATCTGGTTCAATAGAACTTAGGCTAGGTTTAAACGATTCTTCTGTTGGCGCAAACACTTCATCAATTATTTCTGGCGTTTGTTTATGTGGTGCAAATATATCAGATGTATCTAAAGTTGTAACCTGCTCTTCACCACTTCCCTCAATTGTAGGCATATCGGTATAATTTTCATCTGGTTCGTTTCTATATCCACTACCTTCGTTTCTTCTTGGAGGCGATAATGTTGTAATATCTTCAAACTTTGTACTGGCGGTAATATCTGATATCAATTCATCACCCTCACAAATGTATGTATCAGGGCAGCATTGACCTTGGCGTGGAGGTAAAGACGTACAATTTTTGCCTTCATTTTCCATGGGTGTACCACACTCTTGAACGACACATACAATATCTCCTTTCATGCAGTAACAATGCTCACATGCTTTTTCAGTTTTAATTAGGGCTCCATCAGCAAATATTTGATCATCGTGTACACAGTCTTGACTTATTTGGGTAACGGCTGCCATTGTTGTTGTAGTTAATAAAAATCCAGGCGTTGGTCTTACAGTTGTCGTCATATCATCCAAAAGTAACACTTCATCATCTTGGTGGTCTGAAAAATATGTTTAAATTTGTTTATTAAAAGTGTATTATAAAAGTGTATATAAACTTATATATATATAATATTTTTAAGTATTTGCTAATTATTCGAATTTGCGCGTAGCAAAAAATTGCAAATAGACGTAAACTTTAACACGACACAATGAGTGGCACTCACCACATGAATATCGAACCGGGCAACAAACGTCCTTGTGATAGATAGGGGTACAGCCGTCCACGTGAAGTGTACATTCTTGCATAACGCAAGTCGTCATGTTGCGAATGCAGTAACAATGTTCGCAGGGTTTGTTCGGAGTCGGTGGTACTTTAGAGCCTTCAGGGAAATATTTTCCATTTATACTGCATCCATATTTATCTACTTTGCCGAGTCCAGTTGCTCCATATTCAGCTGGGTACGAAGTCGACGTTGAAGTGAGTAGGTCAACTGGAACTGTTATTGTTTTTATTAAAATTAGTGTTTAATATTTAATCATTAAACATTTTAGTGTATATTTTAATTTCTGTTTAAATTATAAGGTCTTATTAATTATTATGAATACTGTTGAGTTTTTAATTACACTTGGTTAATATATAATGTTGTATGCCACTGAATGTTTACGTTTACGTGGCTTTTAAATTTCTTCAAAGTAATACAGTCATTACTATATTTTAAGTATTGATATATGTATATTTAAAGAAGTAAATAAATTCTTCAAGTCATTACAGGTAAAATTGGTTATTTTTGAGTGACGGATTAGAGTAAATTTTTTATTTTGAGTAGTACCTTAATTACAACTACTCGCATTACATCAGCATCCAAAGTTTTAAAGTGTTCTTACCATCTGGGCAGGTAACAATAGGACAGCACTGATCCGCTCTTTTCTCAATCGTACAATCCTGACCAATGGGCTTGGTGAATGGGCAGACCCTCAGATAGCACATGAGCATCCTATTGTGGCATGTGCAGTTCAGACAGGGCTCGTTTGTCATGATTCGATCGCCTTCGCCATAATGCTGGAAGTTGTAGTAACAACCCTCAGTTGGGCCTGAAAAATATAAAGGTAAAATTAGTACAATGTATTTTAAATTAAATATTAATTAATAATTAAAAGTCCCGTTTGTTTAAAACGTATTGTGTAACTGTCCAGAGTTAAATTTTTATTAATTATTCGCTAATTATCAAAGATGAAACTATGACTTAAGTTTGCCTTGGTTTCAGCCATTAAGAAAATTATAATAATTGTAACTTTTATAAATTATACATTAACAAACTTGAACATCACGAAACCAATTGTTAGTAAGTTTTTGTTTTTGGTATAATATTAATTTATTCTATTTAATATTGGATTCACAAAAAAATATTATATTAAAAAAATTCAATGTAAAATCCAAACTTAAACAAAGTGAACTAACTTTTTAGTAACATAAACTAAGTCGATACGGTATCTCTTACCGAACACATTTTCTTGATTTTAAATATAATATGTAAAAAAGAGCTTCACTTTTCATTGACAAAACGAATAAATGACCACAACTACACTTACCTTCATGGAGTTCTAAAGCCGTTTGGTTGCTAGCCGTCGGTGCTGAAATTTATAACGGTTCATTATTATTAGATTGAATGAAAAGATTTAAAAAAATTGTTTTGTAACACTACCAGATGTGAATTAATAACATTAAATATTACAGATGTACATATTTATTTACATGGCTACCGAGCAAAGAAACAATATATTACTTTCATATTGAGTAGCTTCGAATCTTTATATTAACTCAAGTTGATAAAATGATAATGAAACGGTTATATATTTGATTAAAATTTAACGGTTAGTTTAGTCAAAATATACAGTTATAGTAAAATATTGCAACGTTCCGAGAAATATTTTACTGTTTTTACGAGTGCTTGCCGACTTATTAAGCAGTTTATGGCTGAACAGGATATTAGCTGTACACCGTCGGTGAGACGCAATCGGTCATCGTCTTAACGTCGTTTTACATATCCGTTTTACTGCGTATAATTACTGAAGTCGAACTGAGAGGCGACAAAGCTGTAATTAAACTAACGGAGTGCGTCGTTAAGCTTTATTGGCGATTTTATATTCGGGGTTAAAGTAGTATTGCTATAAAAAGTTCCTAGCTTCTAATCTCTAGTTTTTATCTTCACCACCGCGCGTTTAAAACGAAGCAGTATTTGGGCGACCGAGTTTCAGTTGAAGTCTTTTTTGAATTCGTCATGCTGTATCGTGTTTTTTTGGTTAGTGTCATCTAAAAAGAATACTTCTGGACAAATACAAATATATACTATAAATAAATAATTCAAAATAGTTATTGAAGATGACAATTGCTGCTGCGACATATGCGTTGGGTTTGATTGTTTAAAAATAAAACGTTATAAATTGTTTTGTATACGTAAGTACGTCACTGTATATATCAATATAAAATGCGTTGTTAATTATAATTATTATTTGTGTTTGTTATCATCAAACCCAAATAACCACCGTAGAACACAATCCTTTGGACCCTTATGCTTTTTATAGCTTAAAACGGCTTACTAATTTCATTGTCTGAGAACTAATTTGGAACTCCTTGAATTAGGTACATCGATTTTCAACACAAAAACTGAGAGCAGGTAGGTAGTGGAACCACTACGGTACGGACACTACTACACCATTGGTACCATATTTGTTTTATGAAATAAAACCGTATGAAAATTGTAACATTTAAAATTAATTTGTGGGACCTCTTACAGATAAACCTAGACCGATGGCTTAGTTATAACTAAAGAGAGAAGTTTCTAAACGACACATTTTCTTAGCTAACTGTCACAATAGCAACTTGATTTCAATAATGTATATTTTAATTATTTTCGATGATAAAAACTGTAATACGACTCCACTGAAAAAAAATATGCCTACCTATTGTACTTGTTAAAATGTGAGTAGGTTATTGATAATTAAGTTTAAATTACGAAGAAACAATGAAAAATTAGACACGTTTTAACTAATTACAATCAAACAGACATTTTCTATCTTCATGACAAATCGATTCCCAGGGCATTTAATGAAATGCTTTCATTACTCGTAACTGTGACGTTATAAATGGCTTTACACGGACAAAAAACTACTTATGCAAAATCGTGCGTTTAGAAACATGGCCCGAAGCAATCGAAATGAGGAGGCAGCATGAATTTAAAATTTGCACTACATTAATATGGATTGTTGTTTCAATGAATGAATGTCGGCGTGGTCGCCATGCGTGATTAAGTTCACACGGGTAGACCTAAACATTGTAGGCCGCATTTGAATATACTTCCTATGTATAACATAAATTCAATTCGAATTCTTTGAAGTAACCGTGCGCCGGATACTAAATCTTCACGGACAAAAATAGCATCATCTAATAACATGCATCGCCGAACTCAGATTTACTGTTACGCGACGTTCATATTCGTTTACATATTTTCAGTATTCCTTATTTTGTTTTATATCTTTTATCATTTTAATAAATGAATTCAAAAATTACTTTTCTTATACATTGTTAAAGGCGATAATTTATAGAGGATTTGCGCATTCATAAATAAAGATATGAATAATCGTAATGTGGGCATTAACTGTTTTCTTCAAAATAAAATATGTAAAGCGTGTATAGATATAAGGTCAACGGCCCGGTAAACCTGTTTGATAATGTATATATAAATCGTAGTAGGAATGTGAATAGATCGCAAAATGCGATGTGGCGATAGGCGGGGGTGGCAGCGGGCAGACCAGGCGCTGCGCAGGCGCCGCCGGCCGGGTATCGCGCACGGACATCTTCTCACGAGCTCTACCTATTCTAGGTCACGAGACAACACAACGGTTATACCTGTTCTCTAGTCCCACTAAATAATGTAAATTATTACTATTTTGTGAATGTATAAGTATTGTTTTAATGTTATCCTAATCTTAAAATAATACAATCACGCTTGTCTTAATCTATATTATATACTTCGCATTCTTTTCGTTGTCTCTACATTATGTTAGCGTACAAATCGATCGGCGATCGTCGATACTATTCTTTTTGCATAATTAACTGCATCTTTAAAAAGTAAAATGGGTCTCGGCGGGCCATTAGAATGTGTTCGACCAAATTGATTAACGGTATCAATTTATTGCATGAAAAATTTTTATTCTTAGAGCGTATGATATATTCATAGAACTAAACGTATCTATTAAATCTTGATTTAGTAAACCAACCCAATTTATCTTAGAAGACATTTACGGTACATCCCTCCTAGTTAATCGGATTAATTTCTTATGTCCTGTATAAACAGGTGAGCTTATTACTATATAAATATTTTGCTAATAGGACGAACAGCAGGGTGACTGTAGCAGAGTGTATGTGTTACCGAGACAATTATATTAAGCGAGGGGGAAATTCATCATCGTTGTAACCGTGATATGCATGGGTTGTTGTGATAATTAAGTGTTGAGTTGAATTTATTCAAATGACTGACTATTGATTTATGTATATGAACACTACTATATACCTTATACGGTTTATAATAATTTGCTTTAATTGTGTGATTCAACGAATTTAGGAATACATAATGAATCATAATATTTATCATATTACTGGGTGAAGCTAAGAAAGAATACGAGAACGATAATATTGAGTAGTTGTTAAGTAAAACCTTCTTACTAAATAAGATCGCATCGAAACCTAGAATAAATGTAATTTTTTGTAAATTATTTTTTTGAAGTTTCTAATTCTGTTACTCATTAAAAATATATTTTTCTTAGGCATTTTTGCAAACAATTGGAACTCCATTAACATTGACATTGATAGTTTTTTAGGGGTAATCAAAGACTAGCAATTTAGTCAAGAATCGATAACAATAGATAAATTAGGTTTAAGTACTCAAAATATATTGTAAGAAAATATTCATAATAAATACATATATTCAGTAGTTTAAGAATTCACACTTATAACTATTATATACATATGTGTATATTTAAGTTTTTTGCTATGGGTCATATTTTTGACATAAATTTATCATGTTATCTTTAAAATTACTACAATTGTAATAATATAGCATTAAACAAATCTGCTTCTGTAAATTATTTGTAATGTATCTTATTAACTACTTTGCAACTATTTAAATATATTTCAGGGTGAGAGAGTATAATTCTCTTCGAATGGGGCGACTATTTTGAAGCAGTATTAACGGAGTGATAGTCTGAACATCATTAACTTTACTAGTACGTGACAACGTATTATAAATGTACAGTACCTCTGACAAGAGGTTCAGTAATCCCGAAAAAACATACTGTTCCCGGGGGATAGAAACTTTTATACGAGTGAAGCTTCGGGCTATACCTAGTATAGAAATATACGAAGATAAATTCCAAATTGAGGTTATGACAGCCGTGGATCAATTTAAACTGGTCCCGAGACGGACACTCACCTGCTGTGGAGCACGCGATGCAAGCGGCCAGCGCCAGCAGCGCCCCCGCCGCGCGCCTCCGATCCATCTGCCGCCGCCCGTCTGCAACAACGTAATAAATCAATTCACATACACGCATTGGCGTTGCTAATTTATAGCTCGACAAGAGCGACATAACTCAAAATGTTAAGGGAACAAATTTTTACAAGTGCGTTTTTGAAAGTTCGAACTATGTTTATATACAAGTATTTACAAAAAAATATAACGACAATTTTATTGTAACTTACAAAAATTTAATGGACGATTCTATTCCGAATTTTTTTTGTAGATCTAGTATTTAATAACATAATGTATGGTAGAATCTTGTATTCAAAAGTATTTACGATGTATGGAAATTAATTTTATTTCAATAAAAATAAACCCTAATACTTTAATTACCCGCTTATTTAATTTTGTTAACCGAAGTATTAAATTGTACATAATTTTGTATAGCCCAAGGCATGAATGCGATTCTGTCAACATTATTTCAAGTTTCTTAAGTTTTGAGAGGCATTGTGTGAAACAAGCTTCCGTTACAACTCGACCGCAAGAGCCGGTGAGAATATTAAAAAAGTTCTCGCCAAATGGGTTCACTTATAAAGTGAGCTTATTAACTTTAAAAGAAAAAGTTTTGTTAACGCTCAAGCGGGAAACGTTTTGTAACTTTAATTGGAGGGCTTGTGCC
>DWJH01000052.1:0-16510 GCA_018248735.1 Tagiades litigiosa | reverse complement strand
ATTGTATATATTGTTGTTAAAACGAGATGCACTTAGTAGTATAACCCGGAAAATTAAAATTGTAATCTTACAAGAACATTATCATCCTTGAAAAGTGACAAGTGTATCTAGTCGTATTATAAGATTTATTAGTTATCTGTTTCATATTTTGCGTTCGGAAACACTGCATGACTTATATTAGCATGACTATTTTATTGTCATAAATAATTATATTATTTTAGAATGTCAAGTGTTGCTTCCTTATATATTGTATATAATATAAATTAGTCTAACAGTTTTGCATTTTTATACAAGTTAAGCTTAATTTGTATAAAGGTTTATGTTAATACGTAATTACAATTATTTGGTTTCAAAGTCTATTTTAAATATGGGTAGAAACATGGAACAGATATATCAGTAAGATCTTAAATATAGGTCAAGTAATTATTACTACGAAGTAAAATTACAATAGAATTAACTTCTAATGTCACTTTTAAAATAATAGTGCGTATCCGAACGTCTATATTAGCACTTACGGCATTGGTTACTAAATATTCAATATACCTTCGACTTTATGTAGTAGGTGTAAAGGTGATATTCATTTAACACCGGATGGTATCGTTTCGGTATTGCTTTTTATCGTTTTTTTCGGTCAATTTTCAAATATTGTTTCCATACTTTCCGCTGTTTTTATAAAAGTTAATATAAGTTTAATAAAATGGCAAGTGCAAATAAGAGAGTGAGTGTAGTGTGGGACCATTTTGTGGACGTAGGTGGATACCATGCGACCTGCAATATATGTAAAGTTAAATTATGTTTTAAATCATCCGTAACTAATTTAAAAAAACACCTAGATAAAAAACATCCTACGGTTCGGATGATTCGCGGAATTGGCAGCTCAGCCTTCAACCAGGTGTTTTTATCCTATGTACATCCGTCGTCCGAAACATCAGATGAGTTACCTGCTCAGTCATCAAGCGCGCCGCCACCCCAATCATTTCACGACCCTCTAACACAGCCGGTAAATGCCCAGGCTGTGTTGCAGCCGCCATTAAGAAGAAGACATGGACGACAGCCAATAAAAAATTTAGTATCCAAACGTGGCCATTCAAAATTAGAAATAGATAAAAAAATTATGAACCTCTTTATAATGGATTTTCAGCCGTTTAGAATGGTGGAAGATCGTGGTTTTCGTGAATTAATGACGTACGCATTCCCGAATTACACCATTCCCACAAGAAAATTTTTTGCTAACAATATGTTACCGGCAATTTACGAAAAAGTAAAGACAGATTTAAAAGTCCTTGTACGTAAACAAGTTAAATCGATATGTCTTACGATGGACATCTGGACATCGCGTGCAAACGATTCGATGATAGCCGTGACTGGACACTACATTGAGGAGGGAGAGTTTGCTTTAAAATCATTTCTTTTAGACTGTATACCTCTAATGGAAAGCTATACAGCAAAAAATATAGCTGACGACATTCGAATAATATGTGAAGAATGGAATATAGCGGATAAAATCCTATTGGCTGTATCTGACAATGGTGCAAACATTAAAAGCGCCATCGAACGTGAACTCGGGTGGAAACATTTCCCATGTTATACCCACACCTTAAACTTAGCGGTCAACGACGCACTAAAAGAGCCAAATATTGCGGAATTAATCTTAAATATAAGAGGAATTGTCCGGCACTTCAACCAAAGCAACTTTGCATGGGAAAAATTTAAAAAGTACCAGGAGCAAGCGGGAGACACACCTAAACCCCTTTTGCAAGACGTTCCTACTAGGTGGATCACTTCTTATCATATGCTTCAATGGTGTGTAGAAGTAAAGGAGGCCCTAAATAGCGCCATGACCAATTTAGAGCTGACCCCAATAACAAGCTCTGAGTGGCTTTTATGCGAAGAATTGTGCCTGGTTCTTCAACCATGTGAAGAAGTCACTCGGGAGTTAAGTGGGCAAAAATATATCACCGGCAGCTTGGTGATTCCTATTACAATGGGACTGATAAGGGCCTTAGAAAACTTGGGGTCACAAAACAATTTAATACCGTTAGTAGACTTAGTGCGACAAGACCTAATAGATAATTTGGAACAACGATTATTAAATTTGAATCCCATTAATACCTTTTGCAACTGCATGTTCCTGGATCCCAGGTTCAAATTCTATTTTGATGACCATGAAGTTGCTGAGGAAACAAAAAAGCAAATCATAGCAATGGTTGCAAAACAAAATTCCCGAATGCGAACAAATACCCAAGAGCAAGATACAAAAGTACCGGTGCCCTCAACATCAGGCCAAACGAAATCGATTTGGCTGGATTTCGAGCAAAAGATGCAAGGTATCCAGCCAGAGGGTACAGCTCACTCCCGTGCCATCGAGGAGGTAGAGCGGTACTATGATGATAAAATACTTGCGAGAACCGGCTGCCCGATGAAGTGGTGGCGAGAACACAAAACAGTTTACCCTACCTTATATAAAATAGCAGCAACTAAGCTCAATGCGATGACGTCATCAGTTCCCTGTGAACGAGTATTCTCAGCTGCCGGCAATATTCTAAGCGAGAGGAGAGCTCGTCTAGGGTTAACATTAAGAAAGCTCCAGCAGATAGTATTTTTGCATCAAAATATGTAAATATCTTTTTTATATATCTAAAGCCGACAAACGAGCAGACGGTTTATTTAATAGTAAGTGACTAACGCCACCCATAGACATTTGTTATACGAGGGCATTCATCAATGCGTTGCCGGCACGGATATTAAAAAAATATAGATTTTTACTTTATTGGATATTTTTTAGAATTTTTGGTCTTTAGTGGTTTACTTTGATTACATAAATAACATTTGTTTAGTACGGAAAATTTAATTTTCATTTTAGTTGAATGTTAAATGAAAAGAAAAAATTGTAGAAATTATTATTTTTAGTTTTCTTTATTTTTAAAGGTAAAAACAAGATTTGTTTTGTACTTTAGTTTTAAAACCAAAAGGTTGTCTTTGGATAATTATTTCGTGTCATATTATGATTTTACTTAAATGTTCAATGGTACTGAACATTTGTGCCAATATTTTACTATTTTTAGTTTTTTCTTGATTAATGTCGAACCTAAAAAATATTCGTTTTTAGATTTTGATTGTTTATCGTTTTATTTCTTGTATTTGAAGTTTCGTTTCGTTTTGTTTCTTATGTAATTTAATGGTACTGAAAATTCGTAATAATAGCTCTGATTTAGTTTCCTTTATTTAAACTGAAAATTAATGGCTGCTTTGTTTTGTTTAAAAACCATGTTTACTTTACTTTTTTTATTGTATGTATATTAAATTGTATATACTGAAACAATGTCAGAAGTGTCTCAAATTATATGCATATTTTAATAACAACCATCTTTTATTGTGTTTACATTATAGCAAATGTGCCATACTTCGTTATCTTAACAACTGTAAAAACTTTAGTTTAAGAACAGATTCAGTCACATGTATAAAAATTTACGTTCCACTTCACATCTTTAATGCAATAAATTGCAGTACTAGTTAACAGCTAGCTAACAAGCCAGGACTGGTTTACTCATACAATAGCTGTTATATTGAAGTCGCCGTAATCAAACAATCACTCACAATCTGATTTTTTGACTAACTCTATATATATAGGTATACTTATTTTTCAAATGTATAAAGTTGCAGACAAAATATCAAAGCAAACGAAACTTTATCGAATAATATTATACTCAAAACATTTCAACATTAACGTGTTTTTACAATGCAACACCAAATAGCGTGTTTTTTATCGACGTTAAGAATATTTTTTGGAGAAGTTACTAGTCATAAAAAATAATTACAAAGTCATTTCAATCCAATAAATTCGAGGTTGATCCATCATATTTAGATAAAAACATAAGGTAGGTACCTATTTTATCGACCCACTATAGTATCAAGTGACTACTTGCATACGCAACATACAGTTGGATTCTTGGTACGAGATGTCAGTGACATTCGGAGTTTCAAAGAGAAACACAGTGTAATTGGGAAGGTTAATAGTATAACTTATACATTTAATAAACAGTAAGTTATATTATATGGCTTTAATATTTTTGTGGTGTACCTATGTTATTATATTCGTAAGTGCTTTGACACATAAAATAATTTGTGACCTTGAATTAGTAGCAAAACAAGTTTAATATTTTTATAATTCATTTATCGTGTGTTTACGTAAATAGTGCGTAATCTTTTTAATGTAGCAGTTGTAAGTTTGTAACCGTATGATGTTGTGGCCTTTCAATATAGGTTAAGACTTGAGACATGTAAGAGTATTATGAGATACGATATACATACGCACATAAGTATTAACCATATCTATACATAAAAGCTTTTTATAAAGAGGTGCATTTGATTCGAACATATCGTACTTAAAATCATGCCGAGAATTTGCATCTAACACTGCCAAATCATATTTTGTTTGATTTGACAAATAACGGATTTTCACTAGAAAACTACTATTATTTTTTTTACCGTCTCGTGAACCTAGAATTAGCAATTGCAACGTATTTATATAACGCATATCCACTTTGTCGTCAAGTCAGCGTAAGTACAAAGTAATGGAATTTGAATTATCCTTGAATAATAAAAAAGGCTATCGGACTATCGGTAAAAAGGAAACCGTGTTCTTCATTACATTTATTCCAACATGTTAAGCGGTAGGTTGATACGTATAAATATTTATTGTAGTCTGTTATTACGCAGTTGATAACGACTTTGTATAGAGGCACTAAATGGAATCAGCCTCTATCTGCCACTAACCTCCGTCAAGTTCAGTATCTCCGAAGATGTTTAGTTGTTGGTAAAACACGCATCGGTATTGGTATGTACCTTGTCTTATTTCTTCTCTTTCCATATTGTTTTGTAGTACGAATGTTTCTTGACATATATAAGTAAATATATTCGGATTTCCGATTGCACGGACTGATTCGTACTTTATTAACAAGACAAGCAATAGGTAAGTATGATTATTATTAAACGAATTAGATAAGTATATTAATTTCAACATGAGAATAAAATATTTGATATGCCGTTGTTTATATCTAGCACGATATAATTATAATGCTATAAATATTCTTGTTTGTGATATTACTAGTAATAGAGGTATGTAATAAAAACAGAAACAACTTTAATTGCTTAACCATAATACCGTCGACTTAGTTCCAAAGTCTAAATCCTAATTACTTCTCGGTGATAATTAAAGTTACCTACAGTTTTATTTATTTTTGAAATAAAAACTTCTTTAGGCACGTTTTAGACACTTTTAAGATGAAGAAAAAGCACCGATCTAAGTTGAATAAGCTGACTTTTGTTTATATTTATCAACGATAAATGAAAGATTAATTAACTTTCCACTTTTGTAGTTAGTTTAAATTTATGCCAACAGATGGCGTAATTAAAAACCTGTGTATATTTATAAACTTAGTAATTAACTAGTAGTTAATTAATACTTAATTATATCCAGGAGTGGACAGAAATCACGAACTGAGTCACGAGGGATACAATGAAAAGTATGCAAAAGTAACTAAACCTTTTCTAATCGTTGCTAACACAGTGCGATCAAATAAATTTTATTGCTATGTAAAAACTTTAATAAAAAATCTATAATTAAGAATTCTTCCTTTAATGTTTATTGAATAGATTAAAAGTAATGTCTAGAAGTTTTCAATTCTAAAGTCCAATTCTAAATATTTCATTTTATAGCATGCAGTATTGGTGTTAAGTGAACCTGGGTGAACGCTTCATCATCACTAGCAGATTAACTGCTTCTTTTTATCGTTACTTTGAAATAAAAATATATAGAAAATGAATTAAACTGTGCGTAATTATTACCCTTATACTTAATTACATATTTAATCTTTGGAACTAATAAAAATAAAATTCGCACGAGGTTAAATAATTAAAATGGCTTATAGTTACGTATATTATTCATTAGCCTATGAAACGTAAGTGGCACTAGAACTAAGAAATTAGGCTAATTACATCGTTATGTTATATATGTAATTTATGTATGTTTTTAATCATAATACTAATTTAGATGTAAGTCTAAACTAGAACGTTCTATTCATCATATAATTGTACGTATTTAATATATACAATTATTTAAGTAGAAGTGTAAAGTATTAACGAATAGTAATATTAAAGTTGTTCTAACGTATTATTAATAATGTTCTTTAAAAAATATTTTAGGTATTATATGCATCGCGGATCACCTAGAAATTCGCAATGATAATCAACAAGGTAGTTCACGGCAAGCCGTGCCTAACAATTCCTGCTCATTTATCGTTCGGACAATATGTGATCGACAAATTAAAGGAACATTCACGTGATGGTTCAGTTGCATTGGTAAGGATGTGTATTATATACATCATTATTCATCATTACTATCATTACAACCTTTGTCAACCCTTGTCAACAGTCTCCTACTAAGCACGGGTTTCCTTTTAAACCAAAAAGGCTAGGCCACTTACTCGGACCACCACAAGTAGAAGCCCGGATTCATAGCTACTATCACTGTATTTAATATGTTACAAGACATAAAATGCATGGTCCTGTTTAAACTATATGTATGAACTATAACTATATTTAGGTACTTTATTACTAAACGATATCCATATATCTATTCTTTATATTTTCAAAACTGTGAAGTGAACGTTTTCTCCAGGTCAACGGTGATACAGGTGTTGAAACGACATTCAAGGATCTACTACAAAGTATAGTGAATCTTGCCACTGGATTGAAATCTATGGGAATTAAACGTGGCGATGTGGTCGCTTTATGTAGTGAAAATAGGGTAGAGTTTATGGTTGCAGCCGTTGCTGTTATTTGTTGCGGTGCCACTGTTACCACGCTTAATCCTGCATATACAAAAGGTTAGCATGTAAAAGTATTTCTGTATATAATATATAGACCTTACCTCTTCTCTTTGAACGGATCACGTAGCTTGGATACGTCCCCTATATTATTTGTTTTCTTTTTTAATAAAAACTGTTTTATGGAACATTATTTAAGCGTCTGCACATCGTCCATTTCAAAAACATTTTTGTACAAAATTTAAATGAAATTTGAATACATAGCTTTACACGACAAGAAAGTTTCGAAATCTCTATATAGTTTGTTCTTGTATTTATTTTATTTGTATTTCTAGATGAACTGTTACATGTTCTAAACATTTCAAGGCCGACGATATTGTTTTTGTCACAAATGGTTTTAAAGACCCACCAAGCGACTTTCAAATCAGTGCCATTTATTAAGAAGACGATTCTATTTGACGGGACACCTCTTAGCGGTGACATTATTTCATACAATAGTGTGCATAAACAAGCAGACCCTCATGAGTTTGAAGCTGAAGAAGTCCAGGGTACGACGGACATCGTCTATTTACTGTATTCCTCGGGAACTACTGGATTTCCTAAAGGAGTAATGCTTACTCATGTTAATGCGTTGTATGCAGCAGCGAATTATGAGTAAGTATTTTTTGTTATTTTCGTAAATAACTTCGTTGTCTGCCTATCGTAACACCTTTGGAACGTTACAAATAAATATGCTATTATCTACTGATTTTTGCTTCGGAGATCGTTGAACAATTGTTACAATAATTGACCCGAGATAGAGGCCTCTGTGTTCTTTGAAAACAAATGAAAATGGTTATATGATATTTTGAGTTTGATTTGTCTTGGTTTTGTAAATTGCCAAGCCCCATCGTGTTTGCACACGTACCTCACTCAATAATTCGTACCTTCTGAAACGCCTTTTGATTGATCATTCGTATAAAAAAGGGTATTGATCTTAACTATGCAGGTCGTTAGTATGTAGATCACATGGTCTAAGACAATTTCATCATGCGCTCTGGAGATGACTTTAAGATCAGCTCTTTTAATGTTGTACTATTTTAGGAATGAAACCACTTACGACGAAAAATACTCAAGATTATTAACAATCGTGCCTTGGTACCATGCTTACGGATTAATGACGACAATCAACTACTTGGCAGTAAAAAAAATGTTGGTGTTTTTTGCTGGATTCGTCCCCGATAAATATTTTCGAGCTATTCAAGAGTATAAGGTCAGTGACGCACAAAAGAGTTATTGGTAGGTATTTTATAATAATTATTCTGTTATTAGTTTGTTTGAAGCAGTCGTAAGGATGTGTGATTTCACTAGATAAAAAATATTATTTTATTTTTACCTTTATTTCTTGTTAGGTCTTGTTAATTGTAATAATATTAAACAGCTTTTTCCGACACAGATCTCCATTCGACACCAACCAGAAATAGTCATGTTAAGTTTTCGTTACCAGCTTAGTATCAGTCAGATTTTCTGCGCTTGCGGCTCCATTTTCCTTATAGTAAAGTCAAGTGAATTCAATATCAAGTGCACCATTGTATTTTATTGCCTTGACAGATAAACGTCCTCGTGATGGTGCCACCGATGGTGGTGTTTCTAGGAAAGTCTCCCATAGCGGCGAAATACGATCTGTCTTCTGTGACGGTTGCCTGGTGCGGCGCCGCGCCGCTTAGTCGGGAAACTATCGAGGCAGCAATGAAACGGTGATTTTCTATCTACAGGATGTAACAAAATTTGACGACAGACATTGGACGCGTTCGATATAAAATAAGATATTAAGTATTTTTACAACACACAAGCTGACAAGCAAACACTTCATGTAGATGAGTCCTAAATATTGTAATAATTGGTTGTAGTTGACATCTTTCTATAATTAACCTATACTTGAGGTATATATAATTGTGATAGAAAAGAACAAATTCATCTTTTACTTGTTCTGGGTCCGCCACTGAATTAAATTTTAAATTTGCCCATTTTCTCTCAATCTACTGTTTAAATTTTTTGTATTTCGAAATTTAATATTAACAGTCTGGCTCTTAATTTAGAATTTACCCCAAAAAATTTCATCTATTATGTGACTACATCATGAGAGCATTTATTAGAAACAGATCATTATCATACTAAAATATTTTTATGGCATGTTTACAGAATGCCGAATTGCTCAGGGATTTTCCAGGCTTATGGGATGACAGAAACATCTACAGCAGCAACTAAAGATCCAGATGAGGTAGACGATGTGCGTAAAATTGGAAGCGGAGGTGTGCCGCTGCCCGGCGTTAAAGTTAAGGTATTATATATCGATTTTTTTCGGTACGTTTGTATAAAAATAGTAATTCTATTGGGACAATAATTAGAACCAGAAGAGATTTTTACTTTTGATGATAAGTTGGTCACAATAAACCAGTTTGAAGTTGTTGCATTGCATTGCTTTTTCTGGAGACTAGATTGTGGAGTATTCTAATGTGCATGGATCAAATCAAAACAACTGAGACAGTATAGTTCTTAGAATATATGTTATATTTGCTAAAAATAAAAATCTTGTCGGTGCTAATAGAAAGTCAGTAAAATCTGATACAACTGTAGGTGTAGCAGTTAATGATTGATATATTGTTTTGTTTCGTTATGTAGTAGGAAGTTTTATTTCAGGTTGTTGACATTGATACTCGAGAAAAATTAGGAACCCATCAAAATGGAGAGATCTGCATTAAAGGTCCATTAGTTATGAAAGGATACGCAGGTAATGATGCTGCTACGCGTGATATCATGGACGAAGAAGGTTACCTTAAGACCGGCGATATTGGATATTACGACGCAGATGGACATTTCTTTATAGTGGATCGCTACAAAGAACTTATCAAATATAAAGGAATTCAGGTAACACTTATCCAACTAAAGTATTTTGCATATAGAATTAAAATAATTTAGGTTTAAATCAATGTATTTTTTAAATTTCTTTCATCCAAATTTGACTATGTTATATAAGTTATAATTAACATGTTTCACAATTAATTTAGTTATGAAGTTACACATAGCTCTTGTAGGTTGTGGTTCAGCTTGAATGGCGTGGCTTGGCCCAGAATATTTGAGGCAATTTATAAAGCTTCTGAATATTGATAACCTAATTGTAACCTATTTAAAGCAATGACTATAATCTATCATGGTTATCAATGAATATAATATATTGAATTAATATAATGTAGGTAACATATAGAGTTTTGTCCATTTTGCTTGTGTTGTGTGTGTGTGTTTGTATTGATGACATGTTGTTATATCTTTGTAGGTGGCGCCCGCAGCAGTAGAGAATGTGATGCTCCAACATAAAGACGTTGCAGAGTGCGGGGTCGTTGGTAGACCAGACGAGTTGGCCGGAGAGCTACCCACCGCTTTTGTTGTCCTCAAACCCGGTGCCACCGCTACAGAAAAAGAGCTAAAAGATTACATCGCTAGCCAGGTTAATAGTTAATATTATAGTAGGACAAAATTATTGTAATGTCGACTCTTTTAACTAGTTAGCCGGCTATCGGTGGCCTTACTTTTTGTTTAAATTGCGACAAACAATACGCTCAAGTTTTTGTTCTGTTCCATATAGCTAAGAGTATAATGTGGATTTGTGAAGTCGTTTTGTCGCTATGTGGAATTATACTACCAATAGTTAAAACGTTTCATTTTTGCTTCAATAGAAGATAATAAAATTCACATAGAGATAGTAAGATAGATATTTTTTATTGCTTATTTATCAATGATCAATTACAATCGTCGAGTCGATTATAATTTTCGATTTGTACCTACATAAAGCAATTTAACTCCCTACATACTTCGGTAAAAATATATCAGTACTTTAATTGAATCAACTTTTCAGTAATTATTAGTTAATATATGTTCTTAGTTTATTTATTTAATGCATTATTTCAGCTTTCTCATCAAAATCACTTACGCGGCGGAGTCATATTTATCAAGGATATACCTAAAAATCCATCCGGAAAAATTCTGCGGCGTGTGCTCAAACAGAGACTTCTAGAAAAACCTCATAGCAAATTGTAAAGATTTTGGGGTTTTTTATGGTGATAAAATGTATCCCGGTTTGGTTGGTACCACTGAACCTTTTTAACGCAACTTTTGCGGGTGGTTTTCATGGGCGTGGGTGCACGGGTAGAATTGTTAGTGCTAACGCAGCTTACTTAATGATTTATTTTTTAAGGCTAACAGATGCTGCAGAGCACTTAACACCTGATAATCTGCGTTCTCGTTGGTTAATGTTGTACAAGGAAAAATATACTGTTTATGTGAAATATTGGCCTATATTTCGATTAAATATTTTTTATATAAATAAAATAAATAAATAAAAATTAAAATAATTGCACTTTTTTTTAATATAACCTCATTTTTATTTTTTAGGCTGTAATTATTAAAGGGTTGAGCTGCAGCAAAATGTCAAATTGAAACCCACGCTCAATAGGTACAGCTAACATAAAAATACCGAAGATCAGGATATTTTTATAATACTCTTAAATCTAGCACAAACTGTTTTGAAGGATTAAATAAAATGTTATTATGACTTAATCCACTAAAGCCGATCGGTTTAGTGACAGAATGACAAACAAGATAATCGATGCAGCTTTATAAAATGCGTTGTCTCCGACTCCGCGCCTCGCATTCCTATGAGGATGATTGATTAGTGTGCAGAACAATAACGCACGACGCCTGTTATGTCAACGATATTAATATAGAGAATTAATGACTTATGTATTACAAAGTTCGTCACACGGCTACAAATATCTACCAATAGAAATGTCTCCAAGGGACCAGTAAAAGCCGTCGCTGTGCTTCGGTGCTATTATCGGCGCGACTTAACATGCAACGTTCTTAACTTTTTCTCTTGATAATACAGACATTGCAAGTTCCGAAGCAATTACCCCTAATGGCTTGAATCAAGTCCCTGTCCCTAGGTGGGTGGTGGGCTAATAAATTTGGAAAATTGATAAGCAATATCTTAATTCCATTACTTTGCCTCATTATATGAAGTACCCAAGAAATAATGTGACATACGGGACCAGTGTTCAATTTACTTAATCATGCGTTAATTAATAGATGAAATATTTTCTTTGAATAGTGTGAATTATTAAAACAGCATGAAAATTGTATACAAACAAATACTTTTGTGAATTTTGTCTTTAACGTATAAGAATACTGTAATGTTACCTGATATTTCAGTCAGGCTGAGAAAAGGTTCATTGATTTATTTTAGTTCAAAATTATTCCATTTTCTTCAGTTGCTTGTGATATATTTGTTTAATACCTTAAAGGTACTTTATTCTTACATTCACAAAGAAACCAAAAAACATCATGTTACCATGCGACAATTTATGCTCACTAGCATAAATAAAATATCATTTGTTTCAATGGTGAAGGCAACTTGCATGCAGCAGAGTTTAATAATATGATTTACATAATCTGTAAAGCCACACCTGGTCAGCATTAGAAGATAAGACAATCCACCATGACTGTCTTATCTTCTAATGGTGAAATAACATCTAGGCTTAGAAGTAAGCTATAGGGCCTATAGGTAAGTTGTAACAATAATGATAATAAAATCGAAATGCAATAGCAGAAATAATGAACACATTAAATTCTCCTGAATTGTCTAGTAAATTATTGGTGTTAACATTCAGTCGATATTAATATTTTAACGTTCTCGCTAAAATGTATGTGAGAACAAAATACATTACAGATGAGTCAGGATCTCGTTGAAAACTATTGACTGTTAAAATTAGATAATATATAAAGAGTTAAAATATGTAAACTTACAGACAGTCGTTTCTTAAAGTGCTAAATGAAATCATTTGGATAATTTAAATTTCAAGAGTAGATGTACTTACCTATACGAGAATTGTGTTTATGGTTCTCAGTATATAGATAGAAACTTAATACCTATGTAATATTAAAATGATTCTATACGCAATGTTTCAATGTTTCTTGTCATTTTGTATATTTATTGTTAACTTAATTTAACAATGTGTTAATTTTATTGCCGGTCATAATATTACAAGAAAATTGCATTGTTCACATACACCTACACTAACAGCATTCTTATTTTCCCAAGGCATTTTAATGTATATGGAAAATGCTTATATTTTTTCTGTGAGTACGCGAGTCGCAATTGAAACTGGTATCTAGACACTATCGCATTGCACCAGCACTCGTCTATTTTTGAGTTTCCGCAGTATGAATGAATTGCCAACAGCAACCGGGAGTATCATCTGCAGAGTATAAAATTTAATAACCACGTCTTGGTAAGTTTCGTAAAATCGTGACGTGTGTAGTTAATCGCTTTAGCGCGAGAGCAGCAAGGCAGTGCGCGCAGGACGCCGGAACTCGGACGCGACCACTCGATTGCCACATTCGCTCGCCCCATCCGCGGATCGCCACACGCGGCTCCCAATAAATGTATCCATAGATACATGCTTGTTACATAAAACATATTTTTATAATGCGACGATACACGTAACTTCACCGAGATGTTGGCTCAGAACGATCCCGAGGGAGCGGCGGATGAAAACGGTCCGCCTAAGGAAACCGTTAAGAAATCTACTAGCAAAGTGGTCCGTGTTTTAACGGTCCTTGCGTATCTCATGTCCGTTTCGATGGCCGCTATCCTGTTGTCGATATACTACCTGTGCATCTGGAAATCGCCGGTTCTAAGTGATTTACAGGATATTCCAACACACCACCATCAACAGGCGGAGCAATTCGACTACCAGACGGGGTACATAAACAATGACAGTGTCCCATTCAACTTTACGGGTATGTACTTGTTACATGTAATTATTCATAGCTCTGTTGTAACTATCCCTTTTTTATTTAGTTGGGCATTGATTTTGCTTGTTACCCCATAGTGTATTCTTCAAGAAAAAACCTAATAAAACTGACAGCTGACAGATAGCAGATTTTTGTTTGTCTACTGCAATAATAGTGGCAATGGTTGTGAAGTTCATATTATGATGATGTTAAGTGGAGGAAAAATTGTTGACATCAAATTGACCGCAAACTGAACTGTTGCTCTGTTTGAAGTCGATAATTAATGCATATCTCCAGAGTTAATAGTATACATATTGCATCCGTTTGGTGCAGTAGATACATTTTTTTTGCGTTCAGCATATCTTGGAGGAAAGGCCGACTTTCATCAATACAATGTTAGAGTGCTAGACTCATAAAATTTTGAAACAATTTGGTAAAAATCTAAAATTGTTTATTGACTTACTTTTATAGAACTGTGTCAAACATTAACTTTGAAAACGATAAAATATCTATGAATTTATCAATGTAGAAAATACATAATATTTAGATTAAATATTTAACAATATAAAAAACAACAAAAAAATATCGAATGAATTGATTAATTAATTAATCTAAATGACGAAGTTATGCCCAAACCCAAAGACAAAAGCAAAAATCGAATCGATAAACTCCCTTATTTTTGTAAGTCAGTTAAAAATCGCGAAACCCAAAATCTAACTGCTATTATAAACTAAAACAAATTAATTACCGATTTTCTTCCTATTTAATCATGATTTTTTAATATTTCGTTTGGGTACTAAATAAATGTCGAAATAAAAGAATTTCCCCTCAATAACCTCCTTGTTATTTAGGTAGGTATATGTTAATTTCTTTACTCGTTATTTAGTTGAAGAAGAAAATGTGATCACGTTCGTTGTAAGCATCAATAGTCTTTGAATCGTGCACGATTGGAACGTTAAAAACGATTTATTGCAAGTATGCGGTTAGATTCAACCCAATGTCCAATACGACAGTACACTTTATCGTTTGTAGTTGTAGTTCAACAATATTTGTAACAAATAAAATGTAAGCATAAAAATACACTATTATTATTGGTTATTTGTGGATGAACGAGAAAAACAAAGCTTTTGTATGAATGAGCGTCAATCCCTTTTACGTTACGTTTCCTTACTTCGTATAACATGAGGTTTACCTACCTACTCGTATATACCTAAGTACAAGATATTTAATCGTTCAAGTATAAGCTATCCATAGCAGGCTTTCAGGCAGAAACTTATAGTCTTTACAATTTTCATAGACCAAACCCCTTTGCGGCATCTTGGTAGGGTCTGGTCAAAATATAATTTAATTGGATTAAGAGATCTGTGTAGGTAGTCTTATTTTATAATAGAAGGTATTTCCTACAAGCTGTAACATGGGTTCTTCAATAAAATATCAAGTTCAGCTACGTGACCGGGTAAACATAAAACGTCCCACTTGAGATTAGTCATATTCTTAACACTAAAATAATATATGGAACTGAGAGATATAAGTGAACCAATCTTTGTTACAGCATTAGGTAATAATAATAATATTTTTGCAAATGCATTGTTATAATCGTAGCGGGATATACCTGATTAGTTTCAGTTTTATTTCATCATTACTATCAGTAAAGAAATAGGAAAGAAGATCATATATTTTAAATATTCTACATGGATTTCATTGCGTATCATTGTTTTCGTAAGTAATAAATACCTTTATAATCCGGTAATAATAATGCAAGATTATTTTCCTACTCTAATTGAAGGGGCTTCTTGTAATCCTATTAAAGTATGTAGTCGAGTGTGTAACCCAATTCTGCTGATTACAAGACCACATTTATCTTGAATCTTTATAGCTATATAATTTTTTTCTGTGCATATATCCTATTATATGTACGTATGTAACTGAACTCCTCAACAGATTTTTTTTTGTTTCGATCATAAGAATAATTTATGTTTAATCTGCGTTTGTCACTTATCACACGAACGAAGTTGCGAACGTTAGCTAGTATATCAGTAAAATTTTACTAATATTATTTCTCGTGAATTTAATTCCGGTACTTTTGCACTAGGCTAAAATTATAAACTGTTTTTGGGTCCTTTTGTTTAAATGAAAAACTATTATAATCGCATCGTAGTGGCCATTCACAATATTAATTACTTAATAATTGTACACTACATATCGGTATATACTACATATGGTATTATATCGATATTCGAGTATCGAATATATATTCGAGTATCGCTGGTGGTGGGAATTCAATCCTGAATCCTGATGTGGTCTGTCTGTTATAAACCACAGCGTCTTGTCAATAACAACCGATTCAAAATACGATGTGAGAAGCACATTATTGCATCACTTAATTGAGAGTTTTAAGTAGATGAAATTGCCATTTATTTTTACTTTTCATGCATGTGTATGTTATTTCTGATAAAAACGATTCCATAACATCCTGAAAAACATCGAGCGTAGCTAGGACTTTAAAAAATGTAAGGTACAGATCATTTTTGTTATAATATTAATTTCAATAAGTACATAAGGACGTATTCCTAAATTAATAGGTAAGAAAAATTATGAAAATAATGTCTTATGAAAATATTCCTCACTTATTATAAAATCTTTCATAAAACACCCATTATTTTGTATTTGACAACTTGTCGGCAACAGTGCGACAGCCCTTAGTGGAGATTTTTTCCTATTATTTAACTTTATTAAATACTTACTTTAATATTCTGTACTTATAAAAGTCTTCTTGTGGTTATAATTTAGATAATAAAACTTCTTATTCCTGTTACTTACGGTAGGTATCGTTTGGTAGGTTTATATTTGGTTAT
>DWJH01000051.1:0-16530 GCA_018248735.1 Tagiades litigiosa | reverse complement strand
AGCATCGTTGGTTTAGTGGTATAATTATCGGTTGCCATCCGATAGACGTGGGTTCGATTCCCGCACGATGCATTTTTTTTAATTCAAAACTTGTTGAAAAGTTAAATTTTAAATGTCTTTTTAAAACTTGCATAAGTGTGGTCTGCCATAAGTGTATATATTATTGGGTTTTGAATTATTTTAACAACCAAAACTTTTCATATGTCTTTATTAAAATTTGTAAAAGGGGTGACCTGCCAAAAGTGCATGCAACATTGGTTTCGAATTGATTTATCAAACGACTTTTCATATGTCTTTATTAAAGTTTGTATAAGGGGTGACCTGCCAAAAGTAAATCAATAATAGTTTTTAATTGATCTATCAAACGACTTTTCATATGTCTAAATAACTTTCAGACGAATAGTGTGAAATAAAATTGATATTTTAATTTAAATTAACATTATGACTTATTTACATACAGTCTTTCTTACTTATCTTTAGACACTAATAATATTGAAACATTATCATTCAAATTATTTTAATTGGTCAAACACGAACAAATACCATCTAATAACACTTTATAAATCCTGTTTGCGATCAATTATGAAATTAAGAAGTTTTAAGAATGTAAATTTAACTAACAAGAGAGTTTTTATAAGAATGGACTACAATGTTCCGATCGAAAATAAAACAGTTGCAGATAATTATAAAATAACATCATCTTTTTCTACAATTGTAGACGTGTATAAAATGAACCCAAAATGCATTATCATCGGAACACATTTAGGAAGGCCTAATGGTCATTACACTTACGATTACAGTATTATTCCTATTTTTTTTGAAATCCAAAAATTAATCAGAGAACATTTTGATGAAAATATAATTTATGCTTTTGATACAACGACTTATAGAGAATACAAATTTGTAATGATCGAAAATTTAAGGTTTTTTCCTGAGGAAGAAAATAAATCCGAAAATCAAGATTATGGGTTTTCACTAAGTCAATTCTTTAATCAAAATATAGACATTGTTATAATAGACGCTTTTGGCTGCTTGCATCGGGATGCTTATTCAATAACGAAGACAGGAAAACCGACGTACGCTGGTAATTTAGTGATGAGAGAAATAAAAGTTGGTACATCAATTATGAAAGAAAAATTAGATTTGATAATTTTGGGCGGTTGTAAAGTATCAGATAAAATTAAAATCATAGAATCTCTTGTAAATAATTGTAAAACAATTTTTATCGTTGGTGGTTTAACGTACACATTTCTTAAGTATCACTTTAATAAAGAAGTAGGTACTTCTGTTGTTGATCAAAATAGTAAAGATACAGTAGAAATGATTTACAATCTTGCTAAAGAACACAATGTAGAAATACATCTTCCTGTGGATTTTGTTGTATTGATAAATGGTAATATTCGGGTTGTAGAAGAGATACCTGCTAATGCGTGTGCGTACGACATTGGTCCAAAAACAATTGAAAATCTGCAAAAAATCATTTCAACTCATGAAAAAATATTTTGGAATGGAACGCCTGGTGTATTTGAGGAAAAAGCATTTAGCAAAGGAACAGAGGAACTAGTGACAATTCTTGCTGAACATAAATTAAAAGGAAAAGTAGTGGTTGGCGGTGGAGAAACAGCCGCGTGTGTTAGGAAATTTTCGACTATTGATAAATTTTATCATGTTTCTACAGGTGGTGGAGCTTTTCTAAAGCTTTTGAGTGGTGAACAATTACCAGGTGTAAAGGTTTTATTAGATCACAGTAGTGAGGAATATTAGATAAGTATATTTTAGACGAAATAAATTTATTCTTTAACTATATAATTAAAATGGTCAGAAAGTGATTTTATAATATCTTCACAAAGAACATTATAGTCATCGACTTTAACACCTATCCAACCAAATTGATTTGCTGTTACTATATTATTAGGACTGTCGTCAAAAAATAACACTTTGTTTTGCTTTTCATTATTAATTGCTTTATCGACAACATCATAAGCTCTCAAAGATGGTTTACAAAGGATTTTTTCATCGGGATCATACTTAACATAGAAAACATAATCAATTACGCCGTCTAATCCAATATTAACCAATGTATTCTTGGCCTGGCCCAAGTTACTATTGGTAAAACATGCAATTTTAAAAGGAAGATTTTTAAGAATATTTATAAGTCGTTCATTTTTTGTAAAATAATCTCTTAGATCTGCGTCGGTTTCATTTATTTTTTTAATATTAGAAGGTTGAACAGTGTGATTTGTGATAAAACCTTTGTAATTCGTTCCGTATTTGTTTGTATATTCGTCTGATAACCTGTAAAATTCATCAAATGAAATATTAAGATCGTCTTTAAGTAATTCGTAACCAGCACTTCTTCTTTTTATAATAAGATCTTTCTTTTCCTTATAAAGTGTATTGTCAATATCAAATAATAATATGTCTTTATTTTCTGTATTAAAAATTTCATCTGTATCCAGATTATCTCCTATGAGTCCGATGAATTTCATGGTTTGTTTTTAAAATTAAAATAAATAGATTAAAATTAAAAACTTGCAATTTGTACGTAAATCAAAATAAAACGTCAAAATAATACGAAACAGTGTTTATAACTTAGGGTTATGTTCTGTCAATCCTCTCAAGAATATTCATTATGAATTTCTAAATTTTTAATTTGTAGTAAATTAAAAAAAACAAATAAGGGCACAAATTGTTGCCGATAATCAAGTATTATGTGTAATTTTTTGTAAACAATTGAAAGCGTATGAGAAGTTTATAAATTGATCAAACGATTTATGACATATAAACAAATAAAAAAATTTGACACTTTTAGTTATAAAATTTCGAAAAAAGTTACGTTGTCATGTCAAAAGTTTGAAATGTTTTGACATTAATTTTGTTTATTTGTGTATTATTTATTTAAAAATATGTCTAGCTGAAATCAAAATTTATAGACTAGGGACAGGGAAGTCTAATCCTAAATGCAAAGTGTGCAATGCATGCGAGCGTAATAAGAACTAGAGGTGGCTGTGCATAGGCAATATTTTTTTTATGACCATTCAAAGTCAGGTTAAAGTAATCTATACAATTTACCTTTTCTGTGCGTTTTTTTCAGATTGCTCCTTCAAAAATTAATATTTGATCCTAATTTTTAAAAAAGCCAGTTGTAACTTAAATCGATAATCGCATTTTTCGCTGTAAATTTTCCTTTTATAGATATTAAATACGTTATGACTATTTTTTTCGGACATATTACAAATTTTAAATTTATCAATTATTTTTTCTGTTCTTCTTCTAAAAATAATGACAGATCAGTTTAATCAAAAGATCTTTAAGATTTCTTATTCTAAGATTATTTGACACACCTTTTTTTAATAATCCTTCTATATATTATCATCATTTTTAGAGTTTAATATGTCAAAATTCATTTAATTGACAGTTCTTTCGGATCAATTTTTTAATATCCAAGTGAAACTTTGTTTGATGAAAAAACAAACGGTTTCAGATTCAAATATATAAAATTAAATCCCTAAATCGCTATGAGAGAGGATTATGATCCACCCGAAAAAAAGATAGAGAAATTTTGGAAAAATACATTTCGAAAAGCATCGGAAGAAAAAATCATGCTTAAAGACCTCACATTGCCACTGGCACGAATAAAACGACTAATGAAAGTCGAGGAAGGCGTAAGAATGGTAGCGTCTGAAGTACCAATATTATTTTCTAAGATAGCTGAAAAGTTTGTCGAAGAACTAACATTTAGAGCGTGGATCAACACAGAAGAGAATAAAAGACGTATTCTGCAGAGAGGAGACATTTCTGTGGCCGTTAAGACATCGGAGATGTACGACTTTCTTTTTTACATAGTACCCAGAAACGATATCTCTACTGCATTTGACCGGATGTTAAACACAAAACTAATGGTCGATAACAAAAACATACACGAGAGATCTTTTTTCGAGAACCATCCACACGATAGATTTAATTTGGGAAACACACGAGTTTCGGATATGAACCAAGAGCGTAATATTACACAAGATTTTATGAAACAAGAACGTAATATTACACAAGATTTTATGAATCAAGAGCGTAATGCAACACAAGATTTCATGAAACAAGAACGTAATATTACACAGGATTTCATGAATCAAGAGCGTAATATAACACAGGATTTCATGAATGAGAGGCATATGAATACCGATTATCCCACAAAACCTCTATCACAATTAGATTTTCACACAAATAGGTCGATTGATTTAAATTTCCCCCGTTCTGAAAGCGGCTTATCCTTAGAATTTGCCAATGAACAGCAAAGCCAAGAATTCACTAAGATCGGCTTTGGCCTAGAGAAACCTTTTAAAGACCTGTAAATTAATTTAAAAATAAATCTAAAAATATATAAAATTGTGAGTGTTAAGTTTTAATTAAAGTTTATAATTTTGTTCATAAAAATAATTTTTATTTTTTTAGGCCCCAAATGGATCTTTTAGTAATAGTCAATGAAGATTCAGATATTGTATTCAACCAAACTTTTAACCAGACAAATGAACTTGATCGTTGTAAATTGATTCTATTAGCTTATGGCTCCATTGACGTTATTGAAGATCTTGTTAAAAGAACTAGAGACAATTACTTTGATTGTATAGATTCGTATATTAAACATGATATTTCAGTTCTAATATTTCCTTGTTTTTATAAGGCGATTTTTGTACATTCAAAAAAGAAAAACATAAAAAAATTTCTTAATGAAGTTCATCAAATATTTAAAACTAAAGTTTTTAATAAGTTGATATCGGATAAAGAAATAGAAGGAGAATTGATTAACGAAAAAATCGAGTTGGCTTACAACGAATTGTTTAATTAACTAAAAGAAATAGTATATTACGATAAAATGCCTTTAATACTTAACTACCCCTTTCTAACAAGATATGTTTTTTTTGAAATCTTTTATAAATGATTAAAACTAATATTTTTTTAACGTATCTTTAGAGATTATATAAAATTGTCTCAGTGTGCCTAATTATCATTTGATTATCACTCAAATACTAATCATATGTTTATCCTTAAACCCCAATTATCATTTGTAATAACTTTCAACCCTCAATTATCATTGTCAATAACTTTCAAACCCCCTTTTTCCCTTAATAAATTTTATTCGTCATTTAAAATCAAATCATTTTTTATCTAAATTAATAAATATTTTTAAAAATCAATAAAATATCCATGCGAGTAATTGAATTGTACATAATTTTTGTAGGAAACAATCAGTGGTGTAATTGTAGAGAAAAAACTAATGAAGATGAAAAAGTACTGATCGAAAATAAATTGGAGAGTATATCTGTTCAATATCTAAAATTAATCAAATTAAATGAGCCAGAAGGATTCAGATCGACAAATACAACAAAATCAGAAGATGGTAAAGAAAAATACAAACTTGTTTTCAAACCATCTGCTTCGATATCAAAGAAACGTCAAGATGCTTTTGATAATCTTTTTGTAAACGGCCAAATCAGTAATACATCTAAAGATGATATTAGAGTTAATGGCAGAATATATTTTGAAATTATAAAATTAATATTTGAAGATTTATTAGAAAAAGATGAATCTTTAAATTTATTAATTGATTTTATCAAAGGCAATAATTGTCCAGAAAATAATGAAACGTTAGAAAATATGAGAAATGAAGTAGTTGATCTACCAAATTACATAAAAATATTACTAAACTTTATTTATTATGCTCTTTTTATTTCAGATCAGGATATCATTAGTTTTTATTACCGAATAAATGTAAATAAAGATTGTGGTAAAATGGAACCAAAACATATCATTCAAATCTTTTTTAAAACATTTCTTAATACCGTATTAGGCAACCAAATTACTTTAGGCTATTATTTAGAAGACTCTAATAAGATTGATGGTGATTTAAAAAAACTTTATGGATATTCAGATAAACTTAAAGAATACGAAAAATACAAAATACAGGTTTCATCTCATTTCTTTGGATCTTCAAAATCTACCTCAGATGTTTATTTACTAGAATATCTTTATCTCACACTTTATTTTTCTCTTAATAATATTTTACATTTCTATAATTCTTTGTCTAAATTGGTTCATAATTAAAACTAAAAAATATTTCTTTGACTTTAAAAAGTGTTAATAAACAAAACAATTAATTTAAAATTAAATTCAATATAATTTAAATACATGTTTACGTGATTTTTATGATTAAAATAGATTTTTTACGTTTGTTTTCAGTTCAAATTTTTTCTTTACTCGATTTTAATCCCCAAATAAATGAAATGCACTACGAAATGTCTCACATTAGAAACAATTATGGAACAATTAAGAGACTTACACAGTATTATGATCAAAGTATTACCAAAAGAACATTTAAATCAACATCCTTTTGACTTTTTCAAGGATGAATTAAACTCAATTACTGAATTAATTGATGATTGTAAACTGAAATTCAAAGACAAATTAAACAAAACAAAAGACGTCTCAAAGATTTTAATAAAAGAATACAATCTTTTAGTACGAAATTTAAATTTAGAAGAATGTGCAATTCCTAAATTTAATAACGCGCATTTAGAAATTGAATTTGTTATAAACGAATTAGAAAGAATTATTTCGAAGAGAAGACAGTTAGAAAATCTAATTTTAAGGAAAAGTGAAGATATTTACGAATTATTAGGAGAGTTGGGTCTTCTTAAAAGTAATAATGATGACATCATTTTTAATTTAATTGATGATAATAAGTTGAACGTAGATCGAATTAGTATCTCAAGCAAGATGATCCTTTATAAAGAAATTTTTTTAGAGTACGAAGAGCTGTTTATAAGCGCGGGACTTCACAAATTGTTTTTATCCATCAAAGATCTATTTATAGAAAAACATTTTAAATTTAACGGTCAATTGCAATTTGATGAAAAACAAATTAATTTTAATTTAAAACTTAGAGAAGAGAATGAAGAGTTTGCGGGACTATTTTCATCGTTAAGAATAAAAAATAATGAAAATGTTTATCAATTTATCGATTTTTTATTAAAAAATCAAGAAATTTCATTTGAAAAATTATCTAAACTCGAAATTTGTCATAAAATTCTTTACATTGAGAAGATGGAAAAAGAGAAAACAAGGAGATTTTTATTTAAAAATACATCTAACCTCCTTAAAAGATTAGGAATTGTTGATAGAGAACTTTTTATTGATCAAAAATTATTTATATTAGAGGAGTTAAATCAAAAATACACTAAAATGGTCGAAGATAGGGAAAAAGAAGTTTTAGAATTATTGAACAATATTAGAAACAAAGAAGAGATTTTAAATTTGAATATAAAAGATTTTAAAGAAGGCTTTAGAAAAAAAGATGAGAATACTTCATATGCGTCAATTGTCAATGATTCATTTTTAACAATGGACAATGTTTTAACAACAGACATAAGTCGAAATGAAGATTCAGCAATTAAAAGTGAAAAAAGTTTTATAAAAGAAGTGAATGGTAGCATAACAAATTCTAACATGGATTATCTTAGAAATTACTTAAAAGAATTATCTGATGAATATGAAAGTCGTATCCAGGAAATTTTTATAAATACAAAAACGTATTTAGAAGAATTGTGTAAACTTTTTACTCTCAAAATTAAAAATTACGAAGTAAATACGGAAGGCATTAATCTAATGAGAAAGACAATAGAAGATTTAGAACCTAAGAAGGAATTGTATCTTGAAATAATATCTTTAATTCAAAAAAGAGATGAACTTTTAGTGTCCATGAATGAATTTGAGAAAATAGCAAGTGATCCTCGTAGACTTTTTAAAAGTTCATTTCAACTTTTAAGAGAAGAAAAATTCCGAAAAACAGCATTCCCTAGTCTTTTAAAAATCGAAGACGAACTGTTTAAAATCCTGGCGAAATATAAAGAAAAATTCGGTGAATTTATGAAAAATGATAAACCTTATGAATTAACTCTTAAAGAAGAAATAGAAGGAAGAATTATAAACAAAAATGTATTTATAAACAAATTTGATAGCCCTAGAAGGAAAAAGAATTAACACTATAATAAATATTTTAATTAAAATGTAATTTCTTATGTCGGGCGGAATACCTTCTGTCGTACACTGTCTCTGTCAGTATCTAAAGGTTGGAAAATACTACTCCGATTTACGCATGGCACACTTACACAATCAGGTTTCATGAGGGGGATCAGATCTACAGTTAATTGTGTGGTTTTAAAAACACATTAAGACTATATGAGTCGGAAATACGGATATTAGATATTGAAGAAAGCATATAACTAAACTATTACTTCTAACTTTTTGTAGGGCTGAGATAATGTCACATTAACACTTAGCTTTCATTAATGTTAAAATCTTTTGTGTTTTCAAATTTTTGTATCAAAAAAAATATTATTATCCCCTCATTATGTTTTTTGAATTAAATAACGAATACAAAATTATAAAAAATCAATTTAAAAAGAACTCTACTATTGTTGTTGATAACGGGACATATGAAATTAAAGCAGGGTACATTGGATCTGAACCTCAAATTATTTTTAAAAATCATTTTTATAAAGAACCAGATGGTATAAAATTTAATGGTCAAAGAGAAAAGAACAGATATTCTCCTTTTTTTAATGATATGATAGCAGGATTTCATTGTTTAGAAGAAAATTTAGATCAATGTTTCGATTATTTGAAAGTAAAAAATTGCCAAAATTTAATAATAACGGACGCTATTTATAGTCCAACGAAAAAAGAATTATTGAAATTTTTATTTGAGGTTTACAGGTTTGAAAAAATACAAATCGGTGTAGATGCCATTTATTCGTATCTTTATAACAAACAAGATCCTAATTGTATAATAATTTCATTATCTCATTCTGCTTCTTATGTTTATTTGATGTTAAATGGGAAAATTGCTGATGTGTATAAACTTTGCTATGGTGGTAAATTAGCTTGTAAATATTTGAACAATATTTTAAAATATAAATTTAAAGAGCATAGTACAGATTATTCTAGTTTGATCACTAAAATTAAATTAGCAGAAGATTATGATAAAACAACTATGGATATTTATCACAAAATAAGATTGGGTGATTATTCTGAAAGTGTTTTCTTAGGATCTGCTGAAGAAGAAGTAATTGATGAGTCCGAGAGTAGTGAAGTTCAATCTGAATCTCCGGTAAATGTCAAAACACAAAGTTTTAAAGAAAGAATTGAAGATTTGAAAAAAAATCAAAAAAAATCTTCTGAAGATAAATTAACTCCAGGAATGTACAGAATTAAAATTCATCAACTTACTTCCAAGGCAGAAAAATATTTAAAAATTATCAAGGAGAGTATTAAGAAGTACGAGGAACTTTATGAGCAGAAAACCGATCTTCCTGGATATGTCAATAGAAAAAAAACAGCCTATGAAAAAATTTGTAGAGAATTAGAGATAAGAGAAAAACTTAGAAGAGATTCAAAAAATAGGAAAGCCTACGAATTTTCTTTGCTTCTTAAAACCGGTGATCTTACAGAAGAAGAAATTGCTTATAAAAAGAAAATTTTAGAAGCAGAAGATTTAAATATTGATGAAAAATTAATAATTGATAAAAATGTTTTATTAGAAGAAATCTCTAAATTTGATCCTATTTTTCACATGCGCTCTTCTAATACACTCGATTTAATGGAAGGTAAAAATCTTAATAGAACTATGATCAATATAGATTTATTTCGAGTAGGCGAAATACTTTTTGAGCCTTCAGTAGTGGGTTCAAATCAAATGGGAATAGGAGAAATTTTAGAAAATATTCTTAAGAATCACAATATCAAAAATATTTTTATAACTGGCGGATTTTCTCGAATTGAAGGATTAAAAGAGAGAATTGTTTTTGAAGCCAACAAATATTCACAAAATGGACCAGTTACTGTAAATTTGGCTATGAATCCATCACATGATGCTTTTAAAGGCGCCAATTTTAGTGATTTGTTTCCCATTTATACTTATGAAGAATATTTAGAGAAAGGAATTGATGGTTTGTTTATTGAATAAACATTTAGTTCCTGGGATTAAAAATGCTTTTGAAGATTAATAAACAGCCTAAAAAATTTAGTGGTTAAAAATAAACAAGATTTTGTTAATTAAAAATACTAAATTATTTAATATACAATTATTACAAACAATACCGAATTTACTGAATAAAGATTTTTTGTTTGCTAACATATTCTATTTAAAAATTATGAAACACTTACGTTTTGACCCTGGCAGCGATGAATTAAACAAAAGTATAAATAAATAAGAGAAACAAAATCGAATATTGATTAAAACATGTTCATTGCAACTTAATAAACTAACCGATCCTTACCTCCTTTCCATATCCGAGCATTTCTTCTCGAAGTACGTTCTCAAGTTCTCCATCTCCTTCACATGCTTTACGCTCAACTCCTGCCTCAGTTCTTCTATATCCGCATTCCCCGTTTTCACAGATGCCAGAAGCTCCCTCAACCTCCTGGTTTCGATCGTGTACACCTGTTTATCCTGTTTCATCTGCGACTCCACCTCCCGTAGCTCCGTATCATAATCCAGTCGCAGTCTCCCAATCTCGTCTCCGAGGATCTCTATTAAATTCTCTCTCAACTTATTCCTGAGGTTCTCCTCTATGCAGCTCTCGAACTTCTCCATCACCGCCGTCAACTTGTTTTCGAAGCCAGTTTCGAAGTCCGACGACCCGGACGATCTCAGATCAGATTTCGAATAGTTAACGGTTATCTCCTCGCGGTCCATGTCTTTTTCGCCGTTTGAACTTTGAATGGACGCCGTGCCGCTCATGAGCGCGGAGTAAAACTTTGTACTGTCGTCTTTCACCATGGCGTTGTACTTTATAAAGTCTGAGAGGTGTGCCTTGATCGTGTCGTGTTCGGATTGGGACCTCTCGGCCACGAGGTGCTGGAGATTAAGCAGTTCGCCAGTGAGGTGGTCATTCTTGACCTTCAAGTCCTCCTGTTGGCGTTCCGATTGCTGCAATGAGACGGTCAGATCCTCTATTAGTTGGTTACGCCTTGTGATAGCCTCCTCCAAGTGCACAAGCTGAAAGACAGACAAGCATGAGTACAGACATAAGCAGAGCATAAAGTAGAAGCGGCAAATGCTTACCGACATGGTAAGTTAATAAAATGGAACAAAAACGCCGGTAAAATTTCCATACACCAAAACAATTCCAGACAGCTGTCAAGGTCAATTATTAACAGTGTAGATTTTGTTAATAATAAAACTATGAAGCAAAGGAATCAAGTGCAAATGCATTAATATAAATAAATAGTGTCAACCTAAATAAGTGAATCTCATTAGTTTTTAGTTTAGTTAGTGAGTGTTTTGTAGTATTTTTTGTTACACAACGAGCATGCAAAACACCAGGCTACTAATTAAAAGAGGTTCTTATCAACTTTTCGATTGCAAAGTCAGAAAGATGCCTCTTCGTAAGCACTTTAAAGTGAGTTGTTAACAGACTAGAGACCTAATTAAGACCCAGATTAGAGGAAAGGTAAATTTTGAGAATTTAGATACAAAGCCATTATTTTTATATAGTTTGTGAAAATAAAATAGGAAGCCGATATTAATACTAAATAATAAAAACCTACTATTGAGATCAATTTTAATACTGTTTAATTATCTTTATTGTGCAAACAACATTTAGTGAACACACAAGGTTAACATACAATACACATAACAGCTAGGCAAATATCAATCCTATAGTATTTTTCGTCATGCCATCGAAAATTATATACGATAAGGTAATAAATATGTAGATATAGCATGCAAGTGGTATTATAATAAGTAACAGGCAAAGCAGGAACACAACATAGATCAGGCAAATACAGATGCACAGTCCATAAACAACCAGTACCTTTTCATGGTACTCCTCACATATTGTTTTATAGTCTGTCGTCATTGTACTGTAGGACAATGTCTCATCGGGAGCCATAGATTTAGGTGGAGTTGGAGCCTCAATATCTTCCTTTTCCTTTTCTTTCCTCTCGTTATCTACAGTCACTTCTTCCACCAGCAAATCCTTTTCCGTCTTATCACTAGAGCTCGCAGAATGCTCTGATTTTTCAGGAGTCATATCCTTTATAAGAGGAGGCTCATTCTCATCAAATATCTCTTCAATTTTAACACCATCTGTAGCACCAACAAGAAAGGGTGACAACAGGTTTTGGAATACTGGTATTGGTTCATTTGCACCTAAAAGTGTACATCCCTCTGGTGGTGGACCATATATTATTTTAGTAGACTGTAAGGGAAACTTTGGCAATCCTTGTCCTCGAATATCTAACTTAATAATTTCTTCAGAACCTGAACTACATTTGCTTGGACAATCACCTTCTTTGTCAGCTGAAGTGCTTAGTTTGCCTAATGAAAAATCATTGCCACTTTGATCAGATCTTTGACTAAAGTTTTCATTGAGCGAATCGAGATATTCGCCCCTCTTTTGAGATTCTTTTAGGGATTCATCTACATGTGATTGATCAGAAATTGGTTCACTCCTCTGAGATTCCTTTAGGGAGTCATCTGCATTTGATTGGTCAGGTACTGCAGATTTATCTTCATTTGCAATTTCTTTGGAAGTGTCAGATGATATAAGTAAGTTTACTGGACTTTCTTCACTAAGATGTACTTCAGATATTACATGTGCATCAGGGTTCCAAGATGTGCTGGGTTTGTGTGCATCTCTTGGACTACGGCTCTCACTGCGGTGGGAGTCTGATATTGGAATATTAATAGAGTTTGTGTGAGATTCTCTACCCTCATTTTCTGTCCGTTGTTGATCTTGGGAGTGAAGTGGCACATTATTTTCTGACTCCGTGATGGAGTACTCCATTTTTGAAGGGACATGCTCAGATATTGACTCAATTTCGCTGATTTCTTCCACACTGTGCTGTTCATCATTCGACTTCGACTCCACTGCAGTGGACCGCCCAGTGTCGCGTTCTGATTTTGTTTCATCATTTACGACTTCTCCTAAGACGGGAATCTGTTGAGAATGTACGACATCCGGAAGGACATTCTAAAAATATACAGATACAGAATTATAAATAAAACTGGGTGAAAATTCGTCTACCATTAGTATACAAATACAATAATACCCTTTTTAGGGTGTGTGGTGTTTATATAATAAACATATGGTTTGTGTGGTTCAACTGAACGCAGCTATTAATTGCTGTACCATTTCTTACCGACCAACGTTTAAAAATATCTTCAGCGACTACCAATATCGAGATCTATACGAATAGGGCCAACAAAATATATACTCACTTGAATCTCCGACGTGTGAGGTAGATTTTTTTGGGTTTCATCCATAATTTAACAAATTCATAGTAAAGTCAGGCAAGTAATTCGCATAAATTCCACTAAAGCAGTCGTCAAGACGACGTTTTTTTCAAACAAAATACCAAATTAACACACAAGCGCCATTTAAACATCAGAACGTTTCGTTTTGATATACAAATCTTGAAACATTGACACGAGCGTAGCTAGAGAATTCTTGAACATATTTAATATTTTATTTTTGTTTAAAGATTTTCAACACAATTTATTAGAAGTTTATATATTTTATAAAAGTTTTTAAAAAACTTTGTGAAGTAAGAATTTTCTTTGAGAAAAATATGCTTGTATTTGACAGATTTCTATTAACGTGTAACGAAACGTATTGCGAAAGAAATGTCATCTTGACCAGTATATCTTATAAACATTGTTAAGAGGCATTTATAATTAACATATACTGCCAAATAAAACTATAGATGTTAATTAGTATTAGACAAATACTGGAAGTATGTAATAAAATATTTATACGTATGTAATAATGTTAAAAGGTATACAGTATATATTTGAAAGCTGTGGTCACCAATCCCAATGGACATAAGACCAATGAAGTATTATGAGCGTGGCCAGCCTAGCAGAGTAAATCGATATTTAAGCGACCTCCAAGTTTATACCTACTAAAATATAAGAAAAGTAACGTTATTATAAATTATTATTAACCTACTATCTTATCAACGCCCATCTAAAACCCTCTGAAAGGGCATGAAATTGTTTTTTTTATTCTGCCACATCCTTATAAAAAAAGATAGAAAGCGACACTGCGACATTCGCCACGGGATTTCTGCAATAGGTATATTATTAACAAACTAAATAAATAAAACACACAAGTAGTTTTCGTATAACTTTATTACTATTTACACAATACACATCTTTATAAGAACACAGCGGTCCCCCTTATAAAATTTATGACATTCCAATAAGGCCCACGCGATATATACGAAAATAATGTAACATAATATGTTTGTTTTACTCTGTGATGATTCAAACAGTGTATCGGCGACGTTATAGACGATGTAAGGACCTCCTTTGAGGTGGGTTATAAATAGCTGCAACGCTCCATAACAATATCATAACATAACAATATTCCAGTACCTTGTTGTAATCCTAAGCTCTATTGATTATGGCAGTAACGGCGACGTGTGATATATAACTTTTTATATGTACCTTTAAAAGTATTTGCTACCTCGCAATTTCTTTAAAATCTGGGTATAGACTTTAGAGGGACTTTATTCGCAGTAAAATGCATCGATATTAAATACGTACAGATAAGGAGCAGTGACTGATTTACTCATTTACCGCACCTTCCGATCTGTGCGATTGGACACTAGTTCACAATCTCAATATTGTCAATAACATCTTTATAATTTGTTCACAATCGTCCTACATACTTTTTCGTATTTAGGTTTTTATTAGAATTTTTTAATTTCTGAAATTTTGGCGCCAACTTTTCCGCTACAGATTCGTTCCAATTCAGCCTATTAGTAAATCATTTGAGGCGAAGATCATCATATTTAAACATCCTTTAACAACGTTAAAACCATAAACTACGTCATTTAAGTCTACATTGACCTTGTTATAAGCGTCTATTTAATTTAACCGATGAACTTGATATCCAGCGTATGCATTATGAAGTCATTGTTATAAACGGTGGCGTTACTATTTGTTCGGCGCTTCTACGCTCCGTCTGATTCGTTCGGCATGTCTGATCGATAAAATATAAAATTATCATTATCGATAAGAATGATTGGCGTCGGTCTGCCAAACACACGATCTATGTTTAATGATACTATCTCGTTCATATCGGTTAACCATATCACAATTATTTTCATAGATTGGGCCCCTGCAACGTTCAATCATGATTCATAGCATTGCCGATAATCAAGGCCCGATTCAGGCACATATATAGATGAAGCATAAAGTAAAGCGTAAAGAACATTTGAGACTTGAGAAAGCAATACAACTGTTACAACATCGTACTCACACATGCAAGCCAGTTCAAGGCATTTTTATAAAATTCGTCATTCGAATTGAAATTAAGAACCGTAACGATAATATTAACTAAGTGACTTTAACTCCAAATTTTGAAGCTTTCAAATAAAAATAGGAAGCCCATTGGTCATCTAGTGCTAGCCCTGCCTGTAGTTGACTGCCAGCCTATTTGCGATCTTAATTCCACAAAGGAAGATAGAAAATGGAACTGTTTAATTCTAGGTTTGTTCCATAAGAAACTACCTTTCGCTTCCCTATTCCCTGTTTGTATATATCATTTTTTTTGTCGTAAACTATTATTTTATAAACTTTTGTTAGGGAAAGAATATACAAGGCATCTTTGCTCTATATTTAACAGCTAATCGTAAAATATGCGAATTTCGATTTATTTTGGTATACATTGAAAATTGCTGAAAGCATTAACCATTAATTCTACTAATAATATTTATGGTAAATAAAGTCTCTCATATCAATTTGACCTGCAAATGTAACAAATTTACAGCGTATCAAAAATAAAACATCCTACAATATAAATTCAGCAAGCACATTTAAACTTCTAGTATTAATTACAAATGTTTTATCAACTTTTAGAGTTGGCAACACAGTGAGAATTAGGGTAGGGGAATAATAAATGGTAACGAAAACATAATTGTGTTTATTTTAGTTTTTAACTATCTAAAAAAAAGCCCATTTTTTTTAATTGAATACAAATAAATAATTTATGTAGTTTTATAATGTAAGAGTCAATCTTTATACCAAATCTAAAAAATACTAATACTCTACGAACTTATTGTTCCGTATACATCTAGCAGAAGTAAACTAGCATCTAGAAGAAGTTCAGGGTTGCTACATTCATCGTTAAAATTTTATTAGAGAGACTGGTTGCAGAAGAGTTTTAAGCATCTTCGATGATTATTTTGTTGTATGCAGAGCTAACTAACAAGTCAGATCTAATTTGAATAACTTTTTTAAGACTGGCAACCTTGATTTAATCTTGATTGATATCGATTTAAAAGAAAGCGCCTAACCGAAATTCAAACTTACTCGCTGATAATGTAACTTTTCATTGGTGAAAGAATCTTTAACATCGTTTTAGTGGTTTAGACGTGAAAGCGGTTCTAACAAACTCTCATTCGCATTTATAATATTAAGATATATGTACCTGTATATATGCCATTCTAGTACGCGATCAGTTA
>DWJH01000050.1:0-16537 GCA_018248735.1 Tagiades litigiosa | reverse complement strand
GCATACAAATTTAAATATTGGCAATTACAAAAATCAATTATTAAATTTATATCATATACATTAAACCTTGTCAAAATAATTTTATCATTAATCTTTATATTAATTATTTAATTTGTACATAATCTAACAATTTTTATCTATATTACTTCCTACTTACTTAATAAAATTTATGAAAACTTTATTAATACATTGAAAATGATTAAATTATAATGTTCTACTTTACCAATTTAGCATCAGGAGCCATGGATATACGTTCGCTTGTACATTTGGTTATTTACCTGTAAATAATGAAAAAATAAAACTTATACTGAAAATTAGGACAAAAAATGTAAAAATATTTCCTGAATGGGAATTTATAAATATCATTTCTTTTAAATTTTTAAAATTAAAATCTTTTAAAGTCTCAGAATAAAATAAATTAATAAAATGCATAAAAACAAAACCAATTAAAATTATGAAAAAATTGATCCTTTTTTTTGTATTTTCTAAATTTTGATTTAAATTAAAATTTTTGGATTGAGAAAGGGCTTCTGATAATTTTAAATTTTGGGTTCCTACTAGAAAAAAAAGATAATAAGTCGGGGTTTGAATAGAAACTTCTCTAATTGAACTTAAAAAAGAAATTAAATGATTTAAATAATCTGAAATTTTCTTTTCTAAAATTATAAAATCTAAACAAGAGTAAAGAGAAAGGGATCCTAAAGAATAAAAAGTATTTTTTAAGGATTTTGAAATATTTTTATAAATTATAAAATTATAAGTAAAAATCCTAAGAGAGTAAGAACATAAAGAAATATAAAAATAAAGACTTAAAAAATAAAAAAAATAAAGTAAAAGTCTATCAAGAGTAGAAAATAAAATTAAATTCATAAAAATAAAAGAAAAGAATAAAAGAAGAAGGGACATACTAAAAATTATAAAAGTAAAAATAGAGAAATTACCCCATAAAATCAAACAAGATTCTTTTAAATAAAAATTAAAATTATTTTGTAAAATTAAAGGAGAAAGTAAATGATAAATATAAAAAATAAAAGATAAGATACACGTAATTCTCTCATTTAAACTTGAACTAAAAAATAAAAATAAAATATCAAAAATCCCATAAAAAGAAATAAAATAAGAAATAAAATTAGGAAAGCATAAAATCAAAATAAAAAGAAATAAAATAAAAAAAATTGAAGTAAAAAAAGTTTTGAAAATAAGAAAAATCCAAGGAGAAGGGAGGGGTTTAAAATTGAATCTAGTAAAAATTAAAAAAAAATAAAAAGAAAAGATAGAGATAATTAATAAAATAAAAATCCAAAAATTATGAAAAGATCTAATTAACAAAGGGGAGTCCTTATTTGAAATTGGATTTAAATTAATATTTAAAATTGGATTAATATTCTTATTTGAAATTGGATTAGTATCCTTGTTGGAACTTAAATTAAGATTCTTATTGAAATTTAGATTAATATTCTTGTTGGTATTCTTATTTAAATTTAGATTATCCTTGTTTATATCCTTGTTAACATATTTCTCTAAAAGTCCTTCTTCTAAATTCATGAGGAGAATTTTTGGATTTGATTTAAAATTTTAAGGGACCAATCAATAGAAAAGGTTAGAAAGGGGGGTAAATACGTGTTGTAATAAAGGAAAATGTGTTATAATGGTAAAGGGGGGGTTAATTAAAAATGATACCAGCTTGATTACAAATCATAAAGAGTCGTTCTAATTGGCACATAAATCCTCCTAAGTAAATCTTTATTCACATTATTTATATAATTTCTCTATTATTTATATAATTTCTCTATGTAATCTTCTACTCTACTTCCATTCTCTTTAAGGACTTCTACAATTTCTTTAAGCCTTTTAAAATCTTCTACTGTGTAAATTGTAATTACTTTTTGTCCTGTAGTATTCCTATTGACTCTTCCTGCTCTATGAATAAAAATGGTTTTATTCTTAGGGAAATCATAATTTATAACACTTTTCGTATTGATAAATTCTACTCCTCTACTAAGAATATCCGTAGTAAATAAAAACCAAATCTTTTTAAGTCTAAAATCATCTAATAAACGTAAATTGGAATTTTTATCAAAAAATGCACTTCTTGGTATCCTTTCTACTAATTTATTTCCTATCTCATTATCATTTACAAATACAAGACAAGGGACTTCTACTCCTTCTTCTATAATTTGTTCTAAACTTAAATGTTTGATTTTGTCTTTAGTTCCAAATACAAATTTATGAGAAAGACTTCCTTTGTTACTCACGTAAATTTTATTAAAATCTTTAAATATTCCTAAGATCTTCTCTACTTCTCTATTTAAAGTCGCGGAGAAGACAGAGACAGTACAAGAATTTAAAATGAAAGAAAGGGATCTAAAAAGATTTAAAGAATCTTTATGAATCATGAGATCAGCCTCGTCTATAATCAAATGAGTAACATTATTAAGAGAACATGAATTAAAGTGATCATCAACATTATTAACATTAAAATCAATATTTAAATCATTACTATGATCAATATTTAATATCTTATTATCAACAAAGTTATAATCATTGGCATTATTAACATCATTGGCATCAACATTATAATCATAATTTGCATCATTCTTCTCAAAATTTAAATCATTAACATCAGCATCATTATCAACATAATTTAAATCAACATTATTACCATCAGCATCATTATCAACATTATAATTAACATGAAAATCAATATTATTTAAATCATTATTACAACCATATTTTAATATCTCATCAGGTCTTAATATTATTATCTCTGCTTTATTCTCTCCAACTATCTCGTACTTTAAAACTTTTTTTACTTGTTCTTTTAATTGATCATTAGGAACTAAAACAATAGCTTTTACATTTTTTTTAAAACTTAATTCTACGAGAGGGAGTAAATAACTTAATGTCTTACCACTTCCTGTAAATGATTGCACACAAATATTTTTATCTTCTAAAATGTACGGGATTACAATTTGTTGTACTAGTTTTGGGGATTCAAAAATTGTTTTAACTTTTAGATCCTTAAAAGAATTTAGTAAATTTAAATCTTCTCCTTCAATTTTATACGATTGTTGTATTTTTTTAATTTTTTTTTCTTTTGGTTTTTTTAATCCTTTGAAAAGAACATTTTCTAACATGAGAAGGGTTGTGGGTGATAATTTAAATAAAAATGATTTTGTATCAAAAAAATATTTTAAGTAAATCTATTAATTGCTAGTGTCTGACTGTTGTCTGTTTCCGAATAGAGAAAATTATATTTTCATATATGGAATCTTATATAGATAATATTTTTTCAATAAATCATGTTTTAAGAAACTAACATTAGTAGATACTTTACAAAATTCTAAAATCATAATATGATTTTCTATAATATTTTTTATCAAGAATATTTAAAGTGGATACTCTACCCCCTCTAAATTCATAATATGATTCTCATAATTAAGAAAAATGACTCAATTCAATTATTAAATTTTGATTTTGAATACGAAGAGACCACACTTTTGCAAATCATAAAAGAGAAAAAAGATATTTCTTTTTACAAAAAAATCGTAATTTTAGGAGGAGATGGTTCTATTTTAAGATCAGTTCATTTTACTAAAAATGTACCAAGGGTATTTGCATTTAACTTTGGGACATTGGGACATCTTACAACTTATGATAAAGAAGATCTTGTTAATTTAAATCAAATTTTGAGAAAAGATAGTAAATTTTTGATGAGGAAAAGACTTAAATTTAACGGAATCTATTTTTTAAATGAAGTTGTTTTAACTACAAAAAAACACAGGCTTAACACTTTCACTTTAAGAATATCGGGCGTTTCTAAAATTTTACATGGGGATGCTTTGATTGTCTCTACACCTTCTGGATCTACGGGATACAATCATTCTGTAGGAGGACCTACTTTGCTTTGCGATTGTGTCGTAATAAACTTAGTGGCTCCTAGTAAATGTAATTTTAGGCCTATAGTTGTTGGGATTGATACAAAAATAGAAATAGAAGTACATTCGGATGATGGATTGATAATTGCTGATGGTTTGGAATATTTGTCTAATCACACGATGATAACTTTTGATGGGAATGAAATTGAATTTGGTTATCCTGAAAATTTCATTTGTAAAAAGTTTTGATGAAATTTTAGACATGAGCTCTTTTGTGTCTGTATGTATTAACTACCTTAACATAAAAAATAAAAAAATGTCATTTGTAAAAGCTCCGATGAGATTAGATCTTTTTAGATTTGGGGCAATTCCGTCTAAATACTTCAACTCTTTAAATTTAAATAAAATGTTATTCGCAAAAAGCTTTGATGAGATTAGATTTAGACATAAGGTCGATTCCGTCTAAATACTTCAACTCTTTAAATTTTTTATATTATAAAACTTTTCATTTACCCCTTAAAATGGAATACGAACAAACATTAGGAATTTTTTCACCAGATGGTAGACTTATACAAGTCGAATATGCCCAACAAGCAAGTGAACAAGGCTCTTTAGTAGTATTCTCCTCGGTACCAGGAAAAATTTGTGTTAGTATAGAAGTAAAAAGTCAAAATAAAATGTTGATCGATAGTATGAAACTTTTTAAAGTTGATACTGACCAGAATATTTGGTTATCTTACTCTGGACTTAAACCGGACTCAGATAAAGTTTTAGAATGTGCTCGTATTATTTGTAGAAATAATAAATTGAGGACCGGAGAAGACATCTCAATTGATAAATTGGCTTATGAACTTAGTAAATTTAAGCAGAAATATACATTGGGTGGAGATATGAGACCACTTGGGATTAGAACTGTATTGTTTTATGTAGGGAATTCAACTAAAATTATAGTCGTAGAACCAGATGGTAATTATAGTGAGTGGACATCAGGAGCAGTTGGTCAAAAAAGTGTGAAAGTATGTGATTTCATAGAAAAATATAAATCTGATGATGTTGTTGATATTAGTGTGTCGGGTCTAGGGACAGTTGTACAGAGTGATAAGAACAAAATAATGTCTTATTTAATTCAGAAGGATGGTATTAAGACTGTGGATAACGAGACTATTGATGATCTAATAAAGAAGATTAGTGTTCAATAAATAAAAAAATCTTTTTATGCAATAATTTTTTGAAATTTTAAAATATACCTTGGCCTCGATTTGCGTCGTTTTTTAGGAACGTAACCCTGACGCAAATCGAGGTCTAGGTGTATTTTTAAAAGTGTTCTAGAACATTATTTTTATGCACTTGAATAGAATAAGGTTGTGAGCATGAATTTTGATGTACATTAAAAAAAATATATTTGCAACACAACGTCTTTTTGACCATACGAAATATTTTTGACCATAAACAAGTGTTTTTGAATATTTTAAAGCGCTTTTGATTATTAGCAATTATTTTACATATAATAAAATATTTTACATGTGAACAAAACTTTTTGATGGAAACAATATTTAATGATTCACAAACCCTTCATTTTCAACTATATTTGTCCATAAACAAATATTTAAGCTGAAATTTTTTATTTTACGTTAAACAAATATTTAAATTTATTAAGGAAGTTTAATTTATTCCATTTTCTTTTACATCATCACATTTTCTTTGCTTGTTTCATATAATCATCCTATCCGATTAAACATTTGTTTCAAATTAATCATTTTTGTCTTATAAATGCTTAATTTTATTTTGAAGGTAAATGTACTGGTTTCTGTTTAGTGTAATAATTTCAGGCACAGTTCTAGAAGAAAATTTTTATGAATTAAATAATGGAGATTATGTTATGAGATCGGATGGTACATTAGTGAACAAAAACGATGAGAATATTAAGGGAACCTTAACTCTTATTGTTTATAAGTCTATTGATCCTTCTCAACCATTTGCCATTGTGTCTAATGATAGAATATATGTGTTTGTAGTGGATGAAAATGGAAATATAGGAGTTAAAAAGACGAAAGTGTTTATTAATTATGAAAAAAACGGGAGACTGTGTTCATTGAAGAAGAACTCTAAGGAACGAATGTGTAAGGCACTGTCTCACGCTTTAGGTCCAAGTGATGACGATGGAAAGAAAGAAGAAGATGAGGACAAAGATAAAGACAAAGAAGAGAATGAACCTAAGAAAGCACAGAAAGAAGACAAAAATGATGGGAAAGATGATGGGAAAGACTTAGAAAGCGATATAACAGAAATTAATAACATGTCTTTCTTGGATTCTTTCTTATGGACCGTTGATATTGCGGATAATGAAGGTTTACAGCGAATAATTAACTTTAAAACTAAATTGTGTGTAACTGTAGTAGAAGGCAAACTTGAAATGAAAGCCTGTGATAAAACTATACCAGGACAGAGATGGAAATTTTGCACGATCAAAGAGAAGCCCAAAGAGAATAAAATAAAAACAACCCGTAAAATTATTAAAGTTAAAAAGGACTTGAGTCCTCATACACATTATATGAGACCCGAAGATAATATGATTTTAGTCCAGCCATTTGGAGGAGGTTATCAAGGAGGAACACATATTGTGGAACCAGGTGATGAAATTGTATCGAAAAGATCAAAGAAATCTGTTAAAAAAAGAAAATTGGAAGATACGGATGAAGGTGAGTCACAAGAAGTAGAAGTCAATCTCAAGAAAAGAAATAAAATCGAAGGACTTAATCAACAATACGTAGCAAATCTACCATTTACTCAGCAAAATTTAGTGGGTCCTCCCTTAAACCAACAGAGTATGTTGGTTCCTCAGAACGTACCTAATCATTTAACATCTTTTCAAATGCTTCCTAACTCATTTACCATGCCAATTAATTACTGGCCTAAACAGCAACAAGGAGAAAGCGTTTCTATTACTACTGAGCCAACTTCGGATAAAAAAACAACTGTGTCCGTTAAAAACGGAAATAAAAATTTAATAAAATCCAACAATCCGTCAGATAATGAATCCGAGAGTGAAGAAACGTCCGAATCTCCTGAAAAAACTAATGAAGACAAGAATAATCAAATTGCCATGAAAGTAGTAAGTCCTATGTATAATGATAAATACTTTGCCAATCCAATGGGACCCTACCCGCCCTTTTCGCCTTATTCGCAAATGCAACCTGCTGTAATCGTAAACAACACGACAAAAACAAATGACGAAGGTAAAAAGAAGAATGGTGGTGGATTAGGTGGTTTATTAGGAGGCTTGGCAAAATCTAGTCCTATTGGATCTGCACTGGGTGGTTAAAAATAAAAATTTAGTTATAAAATTTGTCTAAAAAGGCATTTATTAAACGAGTTTACTGTAAAATCAAACTCTTTTAACCTAAATATTTTTAAATATTTGATCTATAACAAAGACAGCTTCATTTGTTGTACAGTGTGTTCCATGCAAGCATACACATGACTTTTACGAGTGGTTAAAGGCGCCTTAATAGCTAAAGACGGTTTTGTTTAAAACAATATTGCGAAAATTTTAAGGTGTAATTTTAATTTTGATTCCTCGTCATTAATCCAACTCGTTAACAAATTATTTTCTTGGAATTTCTGTAAATTAATTTGTCCAATTAAATTTAATATTCATTTGAAACAATCATTTTAAGAAATATAAATGTTTCTTAATCCAAAAAAATATGTTTTTACTTTTATTCTGTGACATTATGGAGTGTTTGGTGACTCTTTCTAAAGTTTCGTATTTAATTAAAGATACTGTCAATAAAAAGAAATATGTAACTACAAGTGGACGTACTGGTAATCTCGGTGATAATACTAAAGACCAAGTCATTTTCCACATGTACTCGCTGCCAGATGTAAGTCGTCCGTTCAGCATTGTGTCTTACGATGATAAAAAGGTGATGATTGTAAATGAAAATAGAGAAATAATATTTGTAGACACAGTGTTATTTACTTCTTATGAACAGAATAAAGTACGTTGTGACTTTAAAAAAAATGCAGATGAGAGAATTTGCACTAGATTAACAAATATTTTAGATCCAAAAGAAGAATATAAAGATAATCCAGAAGAAGAAGATGCTGACAGTATGAAAAATATATTAGCTTCAGCCACAGAAAAATCCCTAAAAAATATAAAACTAGAAACTTTCTTTATTTGGTCTGTGAGTATATCAAACAAATATGGAGGTCAGAGGATTATTCATAAGAAAACGGGGTTTTGTTTGACCAGTCAGAGTGGTAAATTAAAAATTGAACCCTGTGAAAAAAAACATCAACATAATTCTTGGAAGTTACAGGAATTTAGAGAAACGCTTTTAGAAAAACAAATTGAAGACGAAGCTATAAGAATTTATTCAGAGAAAGTTTTAAGCCAACTTAGACAGAAAAGGGACCATTGTGATGATTCTGATGATGAACGTTCAAGTTGTGATTGTGATGAAAATCCACAAAGAAGACACAAAAAGCATAAGAAACACGTTATTTTAGGCACCGCTAATTATAAAAATATGGTAAATCCATATGGGCAAATGAATTATCAGACACTAAAGTATTTGAATCAAATACCGATAAATACCATGCAAGGTGTATATTCCCAATCTAATCCTTATTTAATTAATCAGAATAATCAGACAAACCAAAATTTATAGATTTTTTTTCAAATTAGGAAAGTTTTTTTATTGGTTGTATAATCTCACTCACTTGGTTTCAGATTTTTTTGTGTCAATTTGTAACAAATCTCTTTTTATACATGTAATCAACTATTAAGACTTGGCATCCAACAAATATCAAATTAAACCAATTAATTTTTTTTTCTAAAAACTGAAACACATCTAAAACGCATATAAAAAAACCTCACAATACTGTAACTATGATTTTAATTAGACTGCTTGCAGTAGTATTATGTGAAGTTGCTTTTCTAGAGATCAAATCTCCCGACAATAAAAAAGTAATAACAGGCATGGACAGTTTGCGTTTAGAAAGTTTAGATAACAAAAAAAACGTGTTCTTTCGATTTGAGAAAAAATCTGGAGTTGGTTCAAAGAAAAAAGGTGAAATGTATAGTGAAGATGAGAATGGCGTAAAGAAGTATTTGTGTTTATTGCCTACAGCCAACAATGAAGTAAATTTAAGAAAAGAGAAGCACGATGTTTTTATCACTAAATTAAAAAATAACACGTTTAGAATCTCTAATAATCGAAATGACTGTCTTACTATCGAAGATAATAAAGTAACTTCTAAAAAATGTGTTAGAAACAAAAACCAACACTTTAATATTACTTTCTATAAGAATAATCCGGAAGAAAATGAGTTAGATAAAGATGCTAAAGATCCTGATGTTGAAGTAGATCAGACGAGAAGTGAGAAGAAAAAAAAATCATCTACAACGTACGAGGATGATGTAGACGTGTATGTAAACAAAGATGAAGATAAGACTGCGAAAAAAGATGTCGTTTGGGTTGAAAAGCCTAAGAAGTCAGTGACATCAGACGAAAATAAGAAATATCGTGTTTTAAAACCTGAAAGATTCAAAGAAAATCGAAGTACATCTGTAAGAATTAAACCTGGTGTTATTGAAGAGAAGCAAGTAGCTGATGTTATAGAAAAGATTGTTAGTACCACTATAAGCACAACTAGTACAGAGACAGTGACGAAAATGGAGGTTGTAACTGAATATTTACCAGTAGAAAGCACTACAACAATACAAATTCCTAGTGAACAGATTCTACCGCCTATTAGCACGGCTAAGAGTTATCAAGCTGAGAGTCAATTAGCTCCATCTGTTCAAATTCCAAGTCAACCATTATTTCCTGAATTAGAACCTTTCTATAGTAGTAAATCACAAGAACCAGCATCTATATATATTAAACCAGATGTAGAGTCGATCACAAATAGTTCACCACCTGACTCCGAAATCTATAGCAGTATTTTGGCCAAAGAAAGACCTTCTAGAAGACCGGAACTGAGACCTATCTATACTAGTCAATTATCTAAAACAGCTTCTATTGATAAAATGCCGGAACTTGAACCAATATATGGTGTTAAACCTTCTAGGTCGGGACATAAAAACCAGTACAGTTATTTAGAAAGCGATTCTGAAGAATCTTCTGACAATATTTCTCCACCACCAACAGCAAAAAGATCTGCAGTTAAAATTAGAAGAAAAAGATCTGCTTTAACAGAAGAACCAGATTCTAATCTTGACCTATCTTGCAGTTCGGAGGAACTCAGTTCCGATTCTAGTGGTATCGATAGTAGTGAACAAAGGCATTTTGGTAAAAAACTAGAAAAACTCACAAAAGAGATGAACAAAATACGATTAAAGATGTCACATCCACAACAATCAAATGTTGATAATTCAGAAAGTGTCAAAACTCACTCAGAAAACGCTTCTATTTCACAGAAAAAAAATATGGTGCAATCTAAAGAGACTAAAATTCAAAATGATAAGCAAACCAAGGTAGAAATAGAGCAAAAAGAAAAGATCTCTGACCATGAAAATAAACTTGATCGTAAAAATATCCATTTAACCTCTCATCATGGTATGCCCCAAGAAGAAGTTGATATAAACATGACTACTCTAATGTTTGATGACGTTTTATCTTCAGCACTCGGACAAGATAGTGACATTTTTAATGGTTCTGGGATTAATGGCCTCAAAGATGAGTTGGCGGGCACTGGCATCGAAGGACTGATTGGCGATAAACTGAAAAAGAAAGAACAAAATAGCTCTCATCCGGTTGCACCGAGTCATCAACATATACCTAAAATGTCTGTTTCTCATCAACGTGTAAGTCAAAGCCCTATTCAACATCAACCTGTCCAGCATCTTCCCTTTCGTCCTCCTCAACAGCAGCCTATTCAACAACAAGCAGTGATATTACCTGTCATCCATTTTAAACCTATTACTCCTCATCATAATATTCATCAACCAGTACAAAACAATAATCAACCTATGCTAATGCCCAATCCTGTGCAAAGTGGAGTTTTAGAGTCTAAACCAGTTGAGATACAGCCAAATCCTACAGTACAAAATTATAATACGAATGAACAAATTGTTATGACGCAACCTGTTCAAATGCCCAATGAAGAAATACAAGCTCAGTCTGATTTCACTAGCAATAACAAGAATAGTAAAAACAAAAAAATTTCAGAAAATTTGGACGATCTTGATAAGATGTTTTTATCGGGTGAAGATATTGGTGATCATCCACTTAGACGTAAAAAAGTAAAATCTAATGAGATAAGTTAGATGTTCTGAATTTAATAAATGTTTATAAAAAAATTGGATAGCTGTTTTTTTATTATAAAATCTCATAACTTTATTTTAGTGGTTAACCCATTAAATTGTATTGTTTTAAATTAAAATTTTGATCAAACATTTAATATTTTTGAGCAGCATACCCAAGTGCTCTGTCAAGATTACTGTACACCTGTTTTATTACTCTTTCATTAAGATCAAACTTAGAACCTCTTTTAAGATATGATAAAGCCGTTATATGAGGTATGAACATAAACTCTTGATTTTTATCGTCATCATTACACGTATTGAACTCTAATTTCCAGTAATCTCTATTTTTAAACGAGGCAGGAGCACCAACGGTTAAACATTGCGAAAACGATTTAATTCTAAATACATTAGATCGATGATCACCTGTAATCGCATGAAGTGTTAAATTTGGTCTTGCATTATTACTAGCCACCAAATATTTACCATGTCTAACAGAAAAATATTTAGTGTCGATCTTAGGAGTAAAATAAATTGTTTTATGTTGGTCATATCTCAGTTTGAAAAGTTGATATGGCAAAGTCTCATAAGCCAATTCTGACATTCTTAAAGGCAAGATCGTATCTCTATTGGCGTAATCGAATAATGTAAGAGGCACATTCTCATGTGCCGTGTTTAATAAAATAAATGAATCATCATATTCAGAAGGATTCATACTGATATACAACCCCCGTAATTTACTCATAAACAATGTCATTAATACCAAAATCATTGTTTTTATTAGATGAATAATATTAATTTAAAAAAACAATACGCCTTGTTTTGTGATTGTTTCAAAAGTAAAAACTATCGATGACGCAAATTAAATTTTGACCGTTTGATATGCGTTAAAGAGAAGTTGTAATTAACAAATAATTTGGTAATACAAAAGATTTACTATTTTTTTTAACATTATAGTGTGGCTGTTCAACATTGTGCAAGATATTAAAAATATTCATTGATTAGTAATTTCAGTTTTCTTGTGATCTTAATATTCTAACGTTTTGTTTTAGACCAAAATAAGTTTAAACCTATAAAAACTGCATATTTCCCTTTATTTTTATGGAATTATAAGTTTAACAAAGCAGAAAAAAGCTTTAAAATTGTTTTTCAATGTTAATTCTTATTCAAATTTTTTTTACGGTAATAATTTTTTAAAAGCCCCCAAATAAGAAATGACACAAAGAACAAAAAAAGTTGGAATCTCCGGTAGACTAGGTGCTAGATATGGTTCAACTCTTCGTAAAAGAATGAAGAGCGTTTTAGAAACACAGAAAAAGAAGTACGAATGCAAGAGTTGTGGAAAACAAAGTGTTAAGAGAAAGGTTGTAGGAATTTGGATTTGTAAGGCTTGTGGTGTTAAATACGCTGGTGGTGCTTATGCTCCCGTGACACCTGCTGCTACAACTTTTAGTAATGTACTAAGACAGTTGAACAATAAAACTAACCAATAAAAATTTTTTATTTATTACGTCTAAAACTGTTTTGTAAGATAGTTTAAAACACATTTGCATAATTTAAAGATGTAATAACGTATATTGATGAAATTTTTATATCTAATTGTCATGAATTTTTGTACTAAAGTGACTATAAGTCCTGTTACGGATAGACTAATTGCTCTTTCATATTCAAGAAAATCAGCACATACTTTTGCATTTGATTTTGTGGGAAAATCTAGAATAAACCACACAATAAGAAACTGTATGATTCCTTTAATTGTACCTTTAAGTAACGGTACTCATAGATTTTACTTCTGCGGCCAACTAATGTGCTTAACAGATCATGGACTTACTACTTGTGACATACCAGAAGAAAATTCAGAATTCACACTAAAAGTTAAAGATGATAAATTCCTTATAAGTAAAGATGATTTCTGCTTGCACTATACTGATAGGAATATCTTTTTCAGAGAATGTAATGAAAACTTAGTCTATCAGTTATTTTATATTGATCGATTCGTTGTTCCACCAGGTGACAATAGTGATTTGACATCATACGCACGAGAACTTGGAAAAGGCAGTAGATTACACATGGCTGATGCTGCTTTTAGAGAATTTTCGAAGATACGACAAGCTGAATATATAAGGGATCTTTTTGATAACGAAGTAAAGTCTGAATTAAAGTTTTCTAATGAGCAGGATGAAAGAACTAATGTACGAGATTAATAAAATGTTTATTCAAATTTGTACTCGTGGACGTATAAAAGGCTTACTTGTAAACAATTTTGTAAATTGAAAATTAATTAGAAAATAAGAAAAGGTTTCTAGAAAAACATTTGCTTGACTAAATTGTAAATTAAACAATTTTTAAAATCCCGGATGTTTAGTCTCGAAAAGATCTACCAAATCATCGTTTTCATTTTCTCCGTATTCGCTTTCTTCAATTGTATTATAATATGTTACCAAAAAACTTTGCTTAACAACACAAAATTCATCATCGAAACAGCATTTTTTCAAAACTAAATTCCCAGGCTCAGCAGTGAGGCAGAGATCTTTAGATTTAATTTGTGTTCCATAGAAATTTTCGTCCATGCTAAACAATGTTTTGTTGACATCTAATTTCAATTCTCCATCATCATTGTTAAAATATTTCGAATGTTTCATTATAAAAAACTGTCTCTTTCTAGTTATAAAGTTGATTTTTCCTAGACTCAAGTCATTAAATTCAATTAATTTTTTGGGAAAAATCGAAAGATTAAGACTAACAGTGAAAGTTTCGCAGAAAACGTAAACCATATTTAAGATAATCACACACTTGAGATGTTTCATGTTTGTTTATTGCTTGCACTTTTTTAAAAAACTTGTAACAATTTATTGATTTTAAAAATTTAATATGATTCATAATATCATAACAGAGCTTAAAGGTCACAAAAAACCTTTAATTATTAATTTAGTTTCACAAACTCATTCTATTTAATTTTTCTTTGTTTCAGCAAGTTTCGATTTATTTGATTCATAAAACAAGTACTAAACAATAAGATGTTTTATATCCTATTTATTTTATCTTACAGGTGCTCCGATTTAGATTTTATCTCATACAAGAAAGTACGAATCAGATCTATTGCCTATTCTAATCTTGTGCTAACAGAAAAAATAAGTGATTTTTCTAAAAATGTTTTCTATACTTCAGATGAAGATCATTTAACTTCCGATTTTAATGATATTTCGCGCATTGAGAAAGTTAAAGATAAATATAAAGTTAAAATCGGTAATTATTACGTTTGTAAAGGCCAAACGTGGAGATGTTCGAAGACATCTTCTAATGATAAAGTTTGTATAGATAAAAATAATAACGAAGTAGACTGTGAAATGTGTAGAACAAAAGCAATAGAATATTGTGAACAAGATGTTGATATTTGGGACATAGAAAGGACGTCTCTAGGATTTGTGATTAAATATGAAGATAGTTGTCTAACTTTAGGCCATCAATTAAAACTACAGAGTTGTGAGGACAATAAAGATCAACTGTTTGGTTTTGAGGATTATGAAGTTATGAGTTGCCTTTTGAAATTAAGCAATAAAAGCAAACCTGAAAATTACAAAGATTTATTAGATGTAAAAAAACTAGAAAAAATGATTAAAGAAATCAAAAGTCCGTCATTGAAAAAGGCATTGCTGAATAAAAAGAACAAAAAGGAAAATTTTGATGATTTTGTAGAAAAAGAAATGCCCGAATTAAAAGACAAACCTAAAATGAAGAGAATGTGGGGAAGTTTGTGGGATACAAATTTTAAAAGGCCAAACTTTGATTGGAGTGTACCAGAGATGAAGTCTTTCTGTTCAAAATGGTTTTGAAATAAAAAACAATAAATTTAAAAAAATTAATGACCACTATTTTGTTTTTTTTCTACTTAAAAACTTTATTTAATCATTAAAATCATCTACACAGAGTCAAAATCTGTAACTTTGAATTTTTCAGTTGATGTAAAAATACTTTGATTTTCAAAAATTTTAACATCATCATTCTTTTTGTCATCATCATTAGCAGATTTAATATCTCTGACCTTTTTAATTTTAACATGTTCGTTTTTTGAAGATGTCACTGGGATGATATTTACATTTATTTTGTGTTTATCTTCGGTATCCATTGCTTCTTTAACTGCACAATCAGCTGAGCTACTGACTGATTTAAACATAAAAATTTGGTCTTCTGTTTCAGTACACTTTTTCATTTTAACAGTGTCAACTTTATCTTTTGTTATACAAGAAGAATTTTTACTTATTGTAAAGCCAAAGTTTGCTCTTGATAATTTCCAACCGCCATCGTTTTCACATTGTGATATAATCAATCCTGTTTTACATATTCTACTGCCTCCGTAATAAATCTCGTATGTGTCTCCATTTTTTACTAACTTGCCTACAGGATCGAAATTGTGTTTTCCAAAGTCGATGTATTTATTTCGAGCTACAAGATTGCGAGTTTTTGTGTCTATACCGAGAAAAGTGCTCCCATACGCTGCAAAAAATATCTTTATTGGCGTATTAATAAAATCTTCTAGTTCGTCTTCTGCTCTAATAAATATTACGAACCAGATTAATTTCCACATTGCTGTGTTTTATTTTCTCCATAAAAATTGCATCTCTGAAACAGTTTCAATAACAAAAATCAAATAAAAAAATTTTAGGGAAAATGTTTTTAATTTTAATTAATTATCTGTTGAACTCAATCTCAATTTTTCAATCGAGTTAGAAATGTTTTTTATATCTCCAAGTAAAGAATCTACCAGCATATTGCTTTTGCTATTTTTAAGTGCCTTTAAACTAGATTCTTCTGTTTTAATATCTTGTTTTCCAAATACAGTGAGGATATAAAATGATATTTTAAGACCAATTTTCATTGTATTTTGTAATTACAATTATTTTTATCCATAATCTGAAACAGTTTGACATTAGTAAACAAAAAAGGAAAAATTTTATTTAATGTATGATACAGTTTATTTTGAATATATAAAATCATTTAGATATTCATAAAATTTTTCGTTTCTTTGAACATTAAAGTGTGTGCTGCCTTTAAGTTTTATGATCTTAGTATTTTTATGATGATTTGCTCGTGTCTGTGATTCTACATTAGGTACAAGTTTATCAAATTCAGATATGAAAAACAGTACTCTTCCTTTGTGATAACTTATCTTTTCAATATTGTTCCACTTATCAACTACTAGATATGAAAAATAAGATAAAATTTTTAAATAGTTTACAATGGTTTCGAAGGTTGTGAATGGATTTTCTAAAATAATATCTTTAACTTGCATGTGATTGCTCAATGACAAGGCCACAGAACTTCCTAATGATTGGCCATAAATAAAAATTTTCTTATTTCTAGATTTAATATAATCTCCGATTATTTTGGCTTCTCTACAGATGCC
>DWJH01000049.1:0-15825 GCA_018248735.1 Tagiades litigiosa | reverse complement strand
CCTTTTTAAAGTTTAATAAAGCTGATCTGCTCGTTCTCTCAAATAGTTTAGTGTGACCCTATGTAGTATATTGGGCCGCTTACAGGTGCAGCTAAACTTAAGGTCTCCTGGGTCACCGCTAGACTATCACGGCTCAGATAACCTTTAATTCTGTTAAATAAATAAAAATATGCTATCAGTAAAGGTTACTATTGAATGCTTAACAACAACTGGAAGCGAAAAGTGGGAAAGAGACAGATATACATTTTATTTAAAGTAAAACAGAGACATACATTTTGATAAATATGCGCAGTATTTAAATACATTGCGAAATATCCTGTTACGTCATATTTAAAATATAACTACATATAAAATCTTGCTAGACGAAACTCAACCTTAAACTTTTAATTTTGTTTGCAACTTGTGAATAAAACTTTAACAAAATAATTCAAGTTACGATGACAAAATATTATAGTTGGTATGTATTTAAGATATGTTTTTATGTTATTTAGCTTTATTGACCATCGTCCGAAATAAAAATAAAAGAAAGGAGTCACGTATTTATATATGTAGTATACATTTATATCATGTCACAATAATTTAACTAACGGATATCGTGGTAAAAAATAAATAGTAATTAAAAAGTAAAATAATGAACAGAAAATCGTATACTCGTAAAATACAGGTTACAATCTATGTTATACTAATATACCTATAAAGCTAAAGAGTTTGTTTGTTTGTTTTAACACGATAATGCTAGGAACCGCACCTCCGATTTGAAAAATTATTTCAGTGTTGGATAGTACATTTATCGAGGAAGGCTATAGGCTATATTATATTTAAAAAAAATTAGGGATCCTTACTAAAAGTCCAATAATTGATATGGCAGAACGTTTGCCGGGTCAGCTAGTATATAATTAAGGATGGCCATTTATTTCTTAAATAAATTATCATAAACTTCCTGAGGCATTCAATTTTACTATAACTATATATTTCTAAACGAACAGAAACTGACAGCGTCAAGTGAAAAGAAGCTTCTTTCAACAGAAGGTACCTACATAGTTGCACTAAAATTATCAATTGCCTAAAAACATTGGATGGATAGATTTTTTATTAGTTCGTCCAACATTCTGTATTTTATAACTACTGGTACGGACATACCATCATTCTGGTGAGTACAATAAATAGCGTCTGCGGTCGTGTGAAGGTGGTCGCTATCGATCTTTACGGCGCTATTTGCTTTTATATAGGATTCCCAAAAGAGGACTTATTTGGACATCTACAAGATGGATTTGGCGGAGACTATGAAGAGTGTGTTAGCGAAGAGCGCGGGTGGCAGCAGCGGAGTGGCGAGTGGCTCCGGATCGGCCGCCCCGCACGGCGCCGAAGGCTATGTGACTGAGAAGCTATATATGTTGCTGCAACTCTATCTACAAAACAAGGGCTGGAACCCCAGTATAGAGCTGTTGCAATGTTTCAGCGATCTCAAAGAGTCATCCATGCTCCCAAGTTCTACATATTTACAGTGAGTTTAATGTTACATGTATTGTTAGGTTAATTGCTCCAATAAGAATAACATTAGAGATTATAGAGCGTATGTGAAAAGCTTATTAGATATTATATAATATTCGATTTATATATATAGGCATAAAATGAATAAATATGAAGTTATTTAAACTTGAATGTTATAAATTTTGTGTTATTTTAGAATGATGGCCTCAAGAGTGGGCCTGGATGCACAAGGCAGACTGATATTTCGTGAAAATGGCAAAATAATATTGCCATATGAGCATTTTGCTAATGCAGTAATGTTAAAGCACATGAATGGACCACATGGGTTGCACCTCGGCTTAGAGGCAACAGTGAGAGCAGTGAGTAATGTTTTTTTAATATTGTCATAGGATTTATAACAGGTTATCTTTTTTTAGCAAATCTAGCTTACATATTAGTGTAATAAGTTGCAGTAGAGAGCTTTTGTTTGACTGTGTCAGTACCATACTGATATTTGTTATGAAGTGACTCTTGAACTCCTCATGAGTCACTTTAAAAACAAAACCCCAAAGTTTAGGGTTGTGTTTCAGTTGCTGAGGTGAAGATATTATTATACATAGTTTATGGAAAACAGCTGCACATATTTTGACTGTCCTTATGTAAAATCTTAAAAATGAACTTAAAAGTATACTTAAGGACAGTTAATTTGTATATTGTTGTATTTTTATACAAGTATTAGTTGTTTCATCATACAATTTTAAACAAAGATAGTGAATGAAAAGCCTAATTTAATTTAGTTATTCAAAATATTTACACTAAATGTTTATTATATTACATCTCTAGATTGCACTTTTAAATGTCTTCATTGTTTTATTTTAGGTTGTAGAGTCATACACAATTGGTAGGGATCAGTTTGGTATGGAGAAGGAGTTTATAGTAGAAGTGGTGCAGAATTGTCCGAACCCAGCTTGTCGCTACTACAAAAATCAACTGGAGATGACCCAGAAATCCATTCAACAACATTTGGCACAACCCACATACATACCAGGTAACAGTTTGTTAAATTGTGCATATAATTTATTTTCATTGCTCTTTACAAATATCAATATATCATTTATGCACTGTTAGAATTTCAGTGATGATTTGTCATATGTTATTCTTCATTGCTACAACTTTTTCTATAATACCACTTAAATTAAGATAAGCAAAACTTGTTTTTTTCTTACTTGTTACCTTTTTTATTACATCTAGATGCTGGCAGTTCAAATCTGTCAGACAGCCAAGCAGTGGAGCGCCTGCTGAGGGGCACTGCATTGGCCCAAGACTACCAATTGCCACTTGCACCCCACCTCGCCGCACTCAGTGAGTTGTTATGTAAAAATCGTTTTTCTATTTAATTTTCTTTTTATATCAATACTAGTTACGTATATTTACTAGATCTTATCACAACAGATGTCATGGCTCATCAATATCAGTAGTACCTAAAATGGAGGAACCTCATAATTTGATTCCTATGTCATATTTCTTCATATCACAGTTCTTGTAGAAGATATAGACTTGCTTGGTGGTAATCAAGCACTATTTTGTTTTATGCTATTCTCTCTGCAGAGTGGCATTGGGCTATAAAATTAGCTTTCATGTGAGATGTGCTTTGACATAAGATCCTGTTTTACACTTCTATAGAAGACGATGATATTGTCAGTATGCCTATAATCACGATTTTATTTAATTTTTATACAAAAATCTTGGAATTTTTATTTCAATTAATTTATAATTCAGAATTTTTTGTTCTATTTCAATTACTATTCAGCCGGTCTGACAAGCGACAAAGCTGACCGCCGTGCGCAGGAGAAGCTGTCCCAGCACCAACAGATGTTGCTGCAGCAGCACCAGAGCAGGTCCCTCGGGCACCAGTCCTCAATGGACAAGTATGGCCATTCACAGCAACGTTCATCAAGCTCGTCACAGCCCAGCCTGGAAACAAAGTCCAAGCATCACTACAGCGATGAACACAAATTGACGGACTTCTTGAGGTTTGATCTTTTTCATTTTTGTTTATTTTAATGACAGTAAAGCATAGTTAGTAATTGGTGGGATTTTTTTAACCTTTAGCAGCTGTTATCCATTTCCTACAACTTGATTGTATTATATGAGAAGTGCAATGCTTAGTTACTATTGAGGCATAAGGTAATAAATTCTAGGTATGGCCACCCTTACATGTTTCAAATGATGTCACAATCCAGATATAGGTGCCATAGTGATACCGACTCATCATCCACCACAAAAATGTGATTTTGTATGTTTATTTATCACTGTGGTCTTAAAATACTCGAGACCTATTCACCTCTTAAGGTTAAGTAAAAAAAGTATACATACAGTCGAATTAATAACCTCTATTTTTTTTGGGAAGTCGATAAAAAATTGTTGCCTTTTTTTTACTCAACATTTTCTTTCCAAAATCCATTTCCTCTATATCTAGACTATAATCCGATGAACTAAAAACACCAATATATTTTGATACATTAATGATTTAAGTGTAAATATTTAAATCGACAGAGCCAATCTAGAGAGCCTCGAGTCGCTGTCCGGCGGCGCGGCGGCCGCGGCGAGCAGCGAGCGCGGCGGCGGTAGCGGCACGAGCGGCGGCGGCGGCGGCGCGGGCGGCCAGGAGCGGGTGGTGCGCGCGTTCGCCGAGCTCGCGCGCAACTTACAGCGTATGCGGCCCTGCGTCCGCCCCGCGATGTGCAAGCCGTACGGCAAGCAGAGCGAGCAGCTGCAGAAGAGTTAGTTTCATTCTGATAAATATATTGTTTCAAACAGCTAACAAGATAACCAATCTCTAAAGAATGAGTATCATCACAAACCTTCAATGCCCCACTACTATGCTCGGGTCTCCTCTCAGACTGAGACGGTTAGGCCATCGTCCACTACGCTGGCCATATGCAGATTGGTGGAATTCACACTTCTTCGAGGAGATTATGAACTCTTAGACGTGCAAGTGTCCTCATGATGTTTTCTTTCACTTTTATAGCGAGTGATATTAATATAGTAATATAAGATACTCCTATGAAGCTAAAATATGGGATATAGATAGAGGATTACAGCCTCGAGGAAGCCCCTTTTGTCTGGGAAATATTCCAAGCGATTACTTTTTCTCCATTCGGTAGATATTCCGGCTCATAGGACCTACTAAATATAGTAAAAGTAAACTTTTAGTACAGTGGTGATACTGTTCGTACCTAATACTGAATTGTTTTTGTTATGTATATTGGCAAGGAACTTAATATTTTCGGCTAAATATCATTCTTTAATGAATTTCAGTTCTGCTGGACACCATACAGTTGGTTCAGTCGCTGCGAAGTTACTTGCCGCCTCCGCACATTCAGGTTACGTCTTGGAAGAATGACGACAAGCTTCGGTAAGTGATTTTATTTTACTATACTAGTCCAAGCCTGTGACTCGGCTCACGTGGACCGCTTCCGAGGGTATATGAAATTTTTTCATTGGCAATTATGTCCCGTTCTCGGTCGTGAAATTAGTACTGGACCAAACATTAAATTTGGTTCCACATTTTAGGAACAATAAATTGATAAATTTTGTTTTAATATAGTTATTATCATATTATCTGTGGGTGTTCAGCCATTTTATGCAACACAATGGCAGACATCTTTAATAAACTCCTATTTTTCGCCTTAAATTAGAAGATTAAGATTTATCCTAGTACTAAGACTATTTTAGTAGTGCTACTACCAAGTAAAATTTTTTTATGACCATTTGTTGCAGGTCCAATAATATGGAGGAGTTGGAGAGTCGTAAAATAGTTAGTGGGAACTAATTCTGGGACGATGCCTGAACAGTGGCTGGAGCACACTTCACATCTACACAATAAGTTAATTTTTTTTTATTGTTATCATTATCATTGGTAATGCAAGTTACTTTCATAAGGTTTTATTTTTTTAACAATGGTATTTGGCACACCAATAAGAACCGTTAAAAAAATATTACTTACTAACGATATTTTATAGAAATTCATAAGTTAGTTTTGTAACCAGTACACTTATTACGCGTCAAAATGTTGTGGCCATAAGTTTTTTTGCAGTTTTCTTGGTATTGTGTAATTATTTATTTCATTAAATTCCTTGTATGAATTTATATGAAATTTGGCTCTTTTCTGTATGTATTAAATTATTATTATATTTTCATTTAGAAATGAGTATATTGTATAGAAAATTTTATATTTTAAACAGTATACTTAATCAATTGGTTTGATCCTGTGAGTATTTTGCATCAGTTGGGTAGGTTTTGGATTTTATACCATGTGTGATGTGAATGTTGACGGCACGTGTCAGGTCAATTTTGAGGTCGGGTCGCGTTTGAGGTCATCGTGAGGTTATGCCGTGGTCGGGCAGCGTTTGCTTTGTTACGTAAACATAATATTAATATTATATACGGTAATCATTAATTTGTAATGTTTAAAGCACAAATTCGGTTCGTTGTACCTTATTATTTCATATATTTCATATGTTCCAGGGAGGATTGACTGTAGTGTAAGGGATCGCATTATTAAGTAAAATTATTTCGTATCAGAATTTTGTGGAAATAATATAAATATTTTTTTTTATATCTTAAGTTTTTTTCGTTTGGCAAATTTTTTTTCCTCTTGTTTTAAGTCGTTTAGATCTTCCCTGGGATTGTATAACCTTTATCTTCGTTTAATGACGATTTTTTTGCTTTTATTCTTGTTGATGTTTGTTGGAGAGTTCTTTATCTGATCTGATATTACTTTTTTTACATTTTAGTTATTGTTACGTACGTTTTTTGTATGCTACTTTATTGCTTTTGCTGTTATGGAGGTATTTAGATTTATTACAAGAAAAAATATTATCTTTCTTTACATTTATAATTGTACTATGTTGTGATGCATTTAACTCGGGATATGATACTAAAGGGAACACAATTATAAGCCGTTTTATAAAATCACGAAGAACTTGAACTATGAATTATTTTTTTTACAAATTTGGTGGAGATATTTTATTGTAACTTCACAGTATATTTTGCGTTCTCTTAAAGTTGCCGAGTTTTATGCAGCACCGTGTAATATCATATAAAACATGTATTTTGTCGTAGTTACGTTAAGTTCAATCTCTGTTTACTGTCGTAAGTGCATTATTTACACTGTGATAGAGGTGTAATAGGTGTAGGCTGAGCTAAGTCTTGACATGGATGCGACTAGCTGTGTGCGAGGAACAAAATATATATATTGTGATGTCCCTTTACGTCTCCATTTAGAAAATTAGATTAAAACGCGGGCAGTTAACAGTTAAATAATATGTATTCTTTCTATACTTCATTCTGTTGGGTCCCGTATGAAAAAATGTAAGTAAATTATTTTGAACTCTGTATGTATTTGTGATGGGTTTGCATTTTACAGTTTTTGTCGTAAAATAACAATGCGTCTCTTAAAAGGTGATTTTGCGTTATAATAGTATATTTATTATGAAAATCAGCACTGCATTGTTTTGCAAGTAGGATATGATTTTTGAAAGAAGTTTTAGTTTCCGTACGTTAAATTTTTTAACTGCGCAGTGACTTAGTAAGTTTTTTTTAGTAGCGGCATTGTTATTTTACGTCGAAATATTAAACCAGTGAAAATATTACGTTAATCTATGCATTTCTGCTTTTTATTTTTATAAGCTTATATTTAAATGTGAGATTCTAATAATAATCGTTTTGATCTGAATAGTAGAGGAAAAATACGCCATGTCTTGTCTTGTGTGTAAGAAGATGGTATCTTTTCGAAGACTGCGAGTTTTAGCTAATACGCCAGTGAATGTATAAAGTTAGGTTCGGTATGTATAGTTGACTATACGATCAGTGACGTGTGCAAGAACATTATTTATTGGAATTTTTAACTTTCGATTAAAAATGAAATTTTCGAGGCAGCGTGAGAATTTTTTTAGTGTTTGTTTTTTGACGTTATCATTTATCCATGAAGACGCCAAACAAATGGATAGTTGATATTTTGTTAGTGCAAAAGAATTTGCCGCTTAAATATTTCAAAAAAACGTCTACGTACGTACGTACGTTACGTAAATATTCTACGGTCGTACTAAATCGTTAAATGCACTTATGTTTAGTGAAAACTTGTGTGTTGTAAAAAATATGTTAATCGGTTTATACAATTTCGTGAATATCATACGTTATTTAAAATTAAGCGGAAACGAATTTTGGTGTTTCTTTACTTGGATTGTATTTTTTATCTTTATAAAATATTTCTATTTCTGTTACATTTTATTATTCTACTACGTTTACATCAAAATTTTCATTCGTACACATCATTTCGATATAAGCGAATCTATAAATTTACTTAAAAACGTTGCTATATTCTTCCAATACATCACTGTGGAATAATGGACTTCATAAGATTCTAAGTGCAATAATAAGGCAAAGCCTACTTTAAATTAAAAATTTTGTATGTTAGTACTGTAATTCTAAATTATATGATAATATAGATAGTGCACGGGCCGTGCGTTCTTGTGTTGTATTAGACGTATTGGTGAAATTAATAATGGTCTCGATTCTATTACGTGTTATCGGCGCATCACATCGATTTATTCTCCATTACGATATCTGTAAGCAGTTTTTGATAGTTATTTTTTGTATGTTTTGGTTTTAAGATGTTATAGAGTGTAATCTGTACGTGCTTACTCGGTATCATTTATATGTTTAACATCGTTGTAATATCCAAATATGTAATGAGGCTATTATGTTTTCATCGGAAACTAAGCATGCACATAGAATTAAGTTGCTGTAAAACATCAAAATTACTCTCGTAAAAGTATTATGAATAATTGTATCCGAAGAATCTCTCTCTCTGTATTAGGATGTTAAGCTTTCTAGTCAAAAATTGATTTCTTACGTTTCTAACGATTGGCACTAACTTTATTTATGGATTTTTTTTTATAAACTTGTTCGTATATAACCTTTTTTTGTATTGTCTAAATTGTTTTGATCTCAGCTCATCTTATTTGGAAATGAAACGGATTCATTGTTATTTTTAGTTATCATCTCTATACAAACATTATTTATTTTTGATTAGAACATTTACAATAGAAATATTGGTCTTCATTGTGTAGTGTTTTTGTAGAATTTTATTGTTGATCATGAATAGTTGCGATTCTGGATGGTTACTTACACTTTACGTGAATTTATAATATCTGAATTATAAAACTACTTGTTTACTAGACTGTATTAATTTGGCAATCGACTCCTGTGATAAATTTTTTCTCAATTTAACACTTACTATAGACTCACGTTTGATTATGTAACTTTCGTACTATATTTGGCCTTGCCATGTAATTTATTTGCCGAAATCTAAGTTATCTTGGTAATAATATAGTGGATTGGAAGCAGTGCTTAGATTAAATAAATTGGTAAATATATGACTTGTTTTATTTTCCCATTTCTTATCATGGTGTATTGAAAAACTCATTCCAGCGCTAAGATCATTTTAAAGTCAATGTAGTTTATTTTTGCAAACGATAGAAAACATATAATGGTAAAAAAATCACGTTGGAAACATAAAATTCATTTAATTATTACATTTACAACATTCACTTACAAAATTAACTTATCCACTGAACCAATCATATTACAAATAACATAGGATGTAATTTTTGACGACGCAGACGGAATAGCATATTTCTGTTATTTATTCTACGTTTGTACATATATTTTGTTACACTTTTACTGCCATTCCTTAAGAAATTTCTACGCAGTTATATATATAGAAATGATCAAGACCCAATTACGAAAATGAATGCCAGCTATGGATATCACGGTTTCATATGGAATAACCTTATGTTAAAACATTTTGCCACATTGTAATATTCGGCATATATCTATTACGTAAATGCAATATCAACTAATACTTCTTTTACAAACAGTATTATAATTGTCAAATATTAAAAGTGTAAAATATTAATTGCTTCATTTATCTTAATATTCAAAGTAGGTATGTTTATAGTAATAATTATAAATTCGTATTTATTTATTTTTAAATGGCTTTCACATGATAAAAAACACATTTACAACATGAAGTATTTTAACATCAACACATGATAGCAAGATTGTAATACTACGGAATGTTAATACACATAAAAAGTATTGAAAGTATAAAACTACATTTTCGTGTTACAACGATAATACATATATATATTGATTAATAATTACATATAACCACGAAGTTACGTATTCAACGTAGAGATATATAAGAAGAGATTTTAAAATTCGTTTTACATAATTATATACCTACACATGAAACAATATCTCTCGTCTATAAAATGTAAATTTTCGATGTTATGTTTATTCGATTTTAATGAAACGTGTCAAATTATACTTAATATATAGATACTTGAATATTAAGGTGTATATTAGGACGTATTGTATCTTTTTACACACTGGAAGTTTGACAAGATTTAATATCTCGATTCTGTGTGAGTATTGTGAGGTATAATAAATATTTCTATATCAAAGTTTATAAATAATTAAACCAATGAATGTTAAATATTTTTCAATATGTCAAATTTTTAATTATTTATAATATATGTATCTTGTAAAACACAAACTAAATAGTTTTTAGATTAAAGTAAACAATATACTGAAATCTTATAAATTCGTTGGCTAATTAACACGGTGGAATGATAAGACTGTTTTAAACATTAATCCTAATACAAATCAGAAGCACAAACATCGTCATAACGAAAAATGCCTTATCCTATTTATTATTTCTGCATAGTTTTCAAGTTACGCCTTTACGAGAAACAATTGAATTGAATCTTATTTCTTATAATTAATATTTTCCCATATCGAATCATCAACGATTACAAATAATAGTTTTGGTGAAGGTAATAAGTAATGAAAACGTAAATGTCCATGTAAATAAATTTAAGGCTCAAGTTAAAAACGCAAATAAGAATAGTATTTTGAACGATAACAGTATTTGGCACATTTTCACTACCTCTGAATTGTTATAAAAAAATTAACATCAATTTAAAAAAAAATATCAATAACCCAAAAAATATATTTTCAAATGATATGTAATAACACTTTTATTCCGGAATCACATAGGTACTATTGATAAATAATGTGATATTACAAGGTATTATTAAGAAAGGATAAAAATCATTTTAGCTTCTATTTATTTCTAGCATGGTTTTTTTTTGTAGATCTTTTGGTACTGGCAGTATACATATTTAACATTACCTTTTGTGGACAAATTATAAAAATTCAAAAATTTTGGGGCATTGTATAATCAAAATCACGTATGTTGTATTGGTCTGAATACGTATACAGAGTCGTCTAACCAATAGTAGGCCTGGGAGAAGTCCCCCTCGCAGAGGTAGGGGGCGCGGGCCCAGGCCTCCAATTCGAAGCCGCACTCAATCCGCATGAACTGGACAAATGAGGCCACCTGCGCCTCAAACGTCGCGCCGTCGATCGGCAAGCGCTCTTCGGGCTTGTGATCTGCCGTCACTGGAAGACAAATTGGGATTTTTTCTTTAGTTAGTTATTAGGTAGATAGGTTAGATAGATAATTTAATTATATCCGGTGCCCGTCGATTTCTATTGCAGGAGAAATATTTCTATTCTATTTCTCTATTTATTACGTATTCGTCTCTATATCTATTTATATTTTAGCTTGACGGCTGTGTGTATTCAAGGTTACCTCAGGAGTCTCAACGCAGCTGTCACTGACCTCGCACAGGACAAACGTGGTCACTTAGCATGAGGAAAACACCATGCTTGAATACACATAACGGTGGTCACCAGATAAGGACGTTAAGTCGGTAATGCGTAGGACACTATAATAGATAAGTTCTATGTATTTCACCTAATGCTCAAAGGTTTTGTAAGGACATTCATGTTTAGAGGTGAAGCTAGGAATTCTGCGATTTACCTTCGACATAGGGCTTGAAGGGCAGGACGAGGGCCAGGACCAACACTCCGGAGGGCTGAAGGGCTGCCTTAGCTTGTAATAGCATAGACTTGGGCTTGCTGCAGCGATCAAGAAGATTCAGCATGCATATGCAGTCGAACCTTTGACTCTTCCACCAATCCTCTGTATCGAGAAGCCTGAAGAGATAGGTAAAGATTTACAATAGAATAGAAAAGTATATCAAAATAGCCTGATGTAAGATGATGTATAGTGGTGTAATCACTTGAAACCCTTGCTGCTGAGCGATTTCCGCATGCTGGCGGATATCTCCGTGGCGTGTTTGTCCGTGTAGAGGTGCGCGAACCGGCGCCCCACCTCGCCGTCGCCCGCGCCCACGTCCACCACCGACCCAGCACCTCTCACGTCCAACTCCACCCCCGCCTTCGTGAGCATAGCACGAGCGTGCGCTTCGGATAACACGAACATCGAACCCCTGCCGAGCCACCTGAAGATGAAAATATAACAGCTCTTGAACAAAGTTGGAATTTATTTCAGGCGACAATAGATAGAAACGTCAATTCTTTGTAGTTTTTGAAGCTTTTATATGGACGTTCGGGCCGCTCGCTGCGCGGGTATTCTATCTGAGCTAAGCGTCAGCCACCATCGCAATGCGTTAGCGTAACGCAAGAGAGCGTCCGATTTTCTTCCTTTCTTTTGTGCCGACAGCGGCAAACGAGCGAACAATTCTTCTAGTGTTATGAGAATCGTAACCGACTTTAAACAGTTCTGTTATTTTGTGCTAGTTCAGTCACAGTCAGGTTGTCATTACTCTACTCGAAGTATATTAAGGATGGAATTGGTCGCTTTAATCATTCTCAGAAGTTGCTTTAAGTCAGTACTAGGTTCTATTCAGCACGGATATGCTATGTTTCCACAGGAAACTGTATAAGAAATTATCCTGAATATATGCAAAAAAACGTGATAACTTGAGTAAAAACTTGAAGTGATAATTTCATGCACAATAAATTACTACTTGTGTATGAAACAGAAAGAAATTGTCATATTCTATTAAATGATAGAGCAGTCTCGGGGTTAATATGAAGACAGTATGTAAAGGGGTTATTTCTTTATGATATATAATTAGGCCGCAAAGAACGGGCACATCGTTCCGGCTCGCGAACCGACCCGCGATACGCCATTACCTCCGCGAAGCACGCGATTCCGCTGCAACTATTAATCTTATCTAAGTTAATTGTCCAAATAACAAAGTCCGGCTCGACGCCGCTTCCAATTTAGCGGCGGCGACTTCGTCGAAAGCGGTCGCGGGCGAGTCGCCGGGGACGCGGGCAACAATAGCGCAATTATCCACTACCGCGGTTCGTGCGGCCGTCCGCAATTACCGAGGATAAAACACAGGGCGCGCTGCGGGCGATGGCGGCCGGCGTTCGCGGCGAGTGCGGCCAATCGCGCGCCCGCGGCGGCCGCCCGCGCGACGTCTTCATCGCGCCGCGGGCCGCGAAAGTGGATAATAACCAGTAAATCCTGCACTCATTAGCCGAGAGCGAGCGTCGCGCATCGATACGGATCGTCTTCCCCGAGTAAAGGGATAATCGACGCGAGGCCCGAGCGCTGTTATTAGCCGTTGTACCATATATCACGCGCGGCATTATCCGCGGCCCCCGGCGTCCGCGCCGCAATTACCGCGGCGCGAACGCCGCGCTGCGTTCCGTCACAATACCCTATTAGGTGACCCGGCCGCGGCCGACGGGCGCTAGGGCCGCTAGGTTCGCCGGCTCGTTTGGGTCCGTGGGTAGGTAGGAATTGAGCCACGTCCGAGCGTAAACATTTCATATCTCGGAGTTTATTATTTCCGCCGCGGCACAGTATCTAGTTGGATCGCGGCGTGGACGTATATGGCGGGAACCACCGCGGGTCGTTATCGTGCGTGTATCGGGCGGCAGCTCGTTTGCGGGCTCGAGCGCGGCGGCGGCGGGGCGCTGCCGATTGATTGCTTTATTGTCCCGTTGGGCGACGCTGCGGACGCGCGATACATGATACATGAAGCTGTCGCGGCCGCTACTAATGAGCGCGGGCACCGCGTAATCGTCACCGCGAAGGAAGCCGACGCACCGTCGAGCCGACGACCGATCGAGTTGCCCGTGAAAATACCGAGCGACTATGACCCAAGTCTCGATTGATGAGGGACTGCATCGCCACGCCGCCGGAGCGCGCCGCGAACCCTTCGATGCGATTTTAAAAACGGAGTAGTTTTACAAGGACGGGGTGTCGCGTTCGGAATTTTAAGTACGCGTAGCGGGTCGCATCGACACGGCGGAACATGATCCGTCGAGTGTGTGCCGAATATTGTGGGCACGGCGAGGGGTGACGTGTGAATCGAATCGAGCGGTGCCTCGACTGCTGTGCAATTTTTTTATAGAACGTGACGCGTTCCAATGGAGACGGACTGTAGATATAAATGGACGACCGAAAGCGGATCACACCGGGTAAACAGCCAGAACGTATCATTGGGCAGCCTGTGAGAGCTGCGCGGATAACGAGGTAGAAAACGAAGCCTGCATACCTACGCGAGCGCGAAAATCACTGCAGCGGCACAGGATGTTGTAGGTTGTACTTGAGCATTGTTGTATGCTACAGGACGAGTGTGTATGCGGTGCCGAAGGTGAGATGTGGCGGCGCGGGCGGGGGCCGTATCGCGATTGCATCGGAGAGCAAACAAGCGGGCGGGGTGTCGCCGGGGCCTCAAATCATATTACCCCCGTCACCTCGCCTCGCCCCGCCGCCGCACGCGTCATCCCAGTACACGTTTCTATGGCGACGGCCCGGGCCGTGCATGATATTAGTCGTATGAGACTCATCTCCGGGTGTTTAAACTTAACGCGCCGCCCGCCGCGCTCGGGAAATTAAAACCGGCCCCGGACCGGAAGACGCTCAGCCCCACTCCACTACCCATCTCCACTCCACGAGCCTCCCCGGCGTCATGCAAACATTAGCTTATGAATCCTCTTATGGTTCAGTTGGCGAGGCGTTCGGTGTCAACCAACGTACCAACATAACTAATACGAGATTACAAACCTAATTGCTAACTGGTTACCATTGGATATGTACGTCGTGGTACTCGCATCATAATGAGTAAGAGAGTGTGAGATGTTTTTTTATATTGAACTTCTTATGCTTCCATCAGTTTTCGTTTCGAAGCATAAAACCACAGAACATTTTCACATGATACGTATAATCGAAAACGATTATTACTGGGTATAGAATGTGAAATCTGCTATGGCATAATTGATACGTACCTAGATTAATTTTGTGCTTGTTAAGTTAACAATCGGAAAATTTTATCCGAAATGTTTTGCGACCTTGAAAGAAAGGAATTCTTAGTGGCGGTAGAGTATATCCACAATTGTCGAGTTTAGAATATTTTTGTTGTGAATCAGCTATATATTTTAGATAATTTTAATTTTAAAGTTGAGATGTAATTTAACTTTGATAAACAGTTTTGATCAATTATTATAATTCGGGAAAAATCCTACCGACTCGAAGTATTAACTGTACGCAGACGAACCACGGGGAGCGGCTAGTATTGGGTAAATAAGTTCCATCATTAAGTCTGTGGAGCATGTGTCCACAAAATCCCAATTCTAGATATGATGGTGTATATGTATTCGTTGGTAGGTAAATGTGTTTTTAGCACGCTTTGATTACCTTAACTTACTAATCAAATCTTTTAACGAAGTAATCAAATCTTGGAATTCAATTGTAACCTACTTCTAATTGTCGTATCGAAATGAAACTTTATGTAGTTCGGGTGACAATTTTATAACTACTACATAAGAAAACAAAAGCGGTAATCGAAATTCTTCAGTGGCTACTATAGGCATATATAATAAATCTCTCTAATTTTGAATTACATAACATGTTTTTAAACTTTAAGATTGCACTTGAAATCGAGAGTTTTTAAAGTTTAGCTAGAAATATCGTATAAATCAGAATTAAAGAACAAGTCAACACGAATAATATAAACCATTCCAAGGAGAATTCGAGTTAATGCGTTATTTACAGCGCGCAGTACGAAGGAGCATCCGAGACACTCGTACGAGGTACCTCCCCTACGTATGTAGATACCTACACATTTGCTTTGCTCAAAGACATTGTCGCTTTCAGGCACCTCATTAGAGCGCGTCCCATGCGAGCCTACCCTCCCCCACTCCCGCACACACCCCACCCCCATCCACCCTAACATACAAAGGAGAGCAATTCTTTTCCTCGCTTCGCAAACTCGGATGGATAATTACACTTAGGTACCAACGAACCCATTCGTCCTTAAGGGGTTATATACAGTTAGACGGCCGAAAAAAAGTGAATTTTCCAGATTTTTTTCTGAGAAAACTTTTAAATTT
>DWJH01000048.1:0-16726 GCA_018248735.1 Tagiades litigiosa | reverse complement strand
TGTAAGCGTCTGAGTTTGTTTAACCAATCAACCAATAACATTATGTTTTTGTACATTTTTAACCAATGACAACTAAATGCTGTTGTAACTTTATTGAATGTAAAAGAAAACAATTTTAAAAGTGGTTAATAGTACATTCAAAGTATGTTTATAAAGAAAATTGTAGTTTACATATAAAAGCATTATAATTAAATTATTATTTAAAATAAATAAATCATAATAGATACAAGTTAATCATACCACCATTAGTGATTATTGCAACAAATTCATATTATATTAAATATAAATTATATGAAAAAATATTATTAAACGTTATCAAAAAATTCATAAAAGGATATAAGGATCCTTAGACCTTCTTTATGCTATCCTAGCTAGCCTTATATAAAAATAACATATATAGTTTTTTAATACTCGAAAATTAAAGTTATTGTTTATTTTTTAGTATTAGGTCCACTATCAGGTGATGTTAATATGCGCTTCGGAGAAGGAATGAGACATTTGACATGTTATGCACAACGTTCTGGAACACTTTAATCGAACATCTGCTAAGAAGGTTCAAGAAATAGTCTCAAGATGAGCAAATAATCGTCTCACATCATACTAATTGATTTATTGTAAACGTGCGTGATGTTCATTAGACATTTTTTATAATTAAAATTAATTAATTTTTCACAATTTATATTTTTTTAACCGTCCCCCTATGATCGAAGGCTTAAACTTATCGAACAATCTTCAAATTTCAGAAATATCAAAATTAGGCCAAGAAGAATTTAAAACAGTAAAAATTCGTGGATTTGTGCAGAATTTAAACGTAACTAAAAAATTTGTATTTATTATTTTGAGAGATAAAATTGATACGGTTCAATTGTTTTGTATGAAATCAAAAGATGGTTTAACTGCCGAAAAATATGCTGAAATTGAAAAAATTAGTTCAGAATCTTTTGTTGAAGTTGTGGGTGTTGTTAATAAAGTTAAAGATGAAATTAAAAGCTGTACAGTAAAGAATGTGGAGGTATTTGTAAAAGAAATAGATGTGTTGAGTAGAGCTGAGTCTTCTTTGCCTTTTACTTTTAAAAGTGTATCTGCTACTTTAGAAGAAAGGAAGGAAATAGAAGGTTTGGCTTCTGTTGCTTACAATTTATGTTTAGATAACAGAAGTTTGTATTTAAGAACACCACAAGCTTATTCATTTACGCGGGTTATTGATGGTGTAATGTTTGGATTTAGAGATTTTTTGCGTAAAACTGGATTTATTGAAATAAAATCGCCACAACTTATTGAGTGTGCTAGTGAAGGTGGTGCTAATGTATTTGCTGTTGACTATTTTAAGAAAAAGGCCTTTCTTGCTCAGAGTCCACAACTTTATAAACAAATGGCTATTATTGGCGGATTAAAAAAAGTTTATGAAATAGGCCACGTTTATAGAGCAGAAGAATCGAATATTAACAGATATCTTAGTGAATTTATAGGATTAGATCTTGAAATGGAATTAGAAGATGGTTATGAAGGTGTTATTAGATTTATTTATTCTGTTTTAAGTCATATTTTTGGTTTATTAGAATCTGATTATGAATCTGAGTTGAATACCATTAATAAATATTACAAGTTTGAGAAATTTCAATACACGAAAGAGCCCACTGTTTTGACTCACAGGGAGTGTATTGATCTTCTTAAGAAAGAAGGTACAGAAATAGGATACGAAGATGATTTTAATAATGAATGTGAGAAAAAACTTGGTAAAATAGTTAAAGAGAAATTTGGAACTGATATTTTTATTGCTAAAGACTATCCTACTTCTTGTAGACCCTTTTATACTTACGTAGATCCTGAAACTGGGTTGACTAGATCTTATGATTTTATAATCAGAGGAGAAGAAATTTTATCAGGAGCTCAGAGAATAAACGACTATTCCAAATTACTGGAAAGTTTAAATAAACATAAGATTAATCCTAAGACTTTAGGAGGATATCTTGAAGCTTTTAAATGTGGAGCACCACCTCATGGAGGATGTGGAATCGGTTTAGAAAGATTTTTGAAGGCTTATTTTGGAATGTCTGATATCAGACACTTTTCTTTGTTCCCAAGAGATCCTAATAGGCTTTATCCTTAATTAAAAAGGCTTTTTTAAAAAAAGTTTATTTATATATTTTTAAATAAAAACATACAATCCAAATCTTGGCCAGTTTGATTCCATATCTCGTTTTTAAACGACTTCATAACCTCTTACTTTATTGCATAAAATGTACATCTTCCGTCCTTTTGTTCCAATCTGGTAAATTCCAGGAGTTTTTAATTCAAGTAAAAAATATGAACAGTCTTCAAAGATTACAAAAAATGTAAAAGGATAGTCTTTAGTAAAACTTAAATCTAATAAAACGTTCTCTTCATCAATTACAATTTTAAAACATTTATCTTGAAGTTTATTCATCTTTTGTAAAATAAAAATTGTGTTAATCATTGTCTTTAAGTATTTTTTCTTAGAACAAATATCAATAAAAAGATTAAGGACATTACTAACAGGATCTACAATGTCTTTATTTGTATCATCTTGTAAATTTTTCATTAAATTACAAGTTTTAATGTATTTAAGACCTAGTTCTATGTCTTTCCGATTTCGATACTTCGGATCTACAACTTCTTCACGTAATTCATCGATTTGAAAGATCAGAAAGAGAATGACACTGATTCCCATGTTGTTCTTGCAACCATTTTCAAGGATTGAGACAGATTGTGGTGAAATTTCATATTTAAACAAATACTCAGCATTTAAATCAACTATCTCTTCATCTTTATACTTGTACAAAACTCGTAGATTATCATCTTGAAAATAAATTCTTAATTTACTTTCTTGGATGTAAAATCTAGATCTATCACCAAGATTACTTAAATAAACCATAAAATCAATCCTGTAATCTAAAAGAGAAGAAGAGGAATAATCAAAATACTGTGTATCGAAAATATGAACAAAATCACAAATCTTATTTGGTTTTAAATCAACTTCTATATCTTTGAAAAAAAAAATCTTGTAATTTTTGGCTTTATTTACTAGTTCTTTCTCTAAAAAATCAATGACCTGATAATTAGAGACGACTATTAAATGGTTAAGTGAATCAAAGCGTTTTAAATAAAAAATCAAATCTCTGGTAAACTCGTATACGCTGCTCCAAAAACCTCCAAAGTGTGACACAGTTATAGAATTTGGCCTTATTGGTGTAAATGGTTTGATCCCTAACAATTTTATATTGATCTCAAAATTTTTGCAAAAATTAATTAAAGTGTTAAAAATGGGTATTTCTGATATCTCATGAGAGTTAATTAGAACGTAATGTTTATCTACTTCACAAGATTTATTCACTAAGAGAGAAATGAATTCGAGATGAGTCAAAGAAGGCATGAGCATTTTCTGTTTCGTTTCTCTATTTTTTACAATTAAAATTTGATTGTCTTCATAATTGAATTCAAATTGATCATAAACATGTAATAAATTCGAATCGTATGATATTTTAAATGCATCATTTTCTATTAAATCATTAATATCATAAAGATAATAAGACCTACTTATCGTAGAAAGATCAAAAGCTTTGCTAAAGGTTGTATTTATCATTTCATAAGATATAATCTCAACTTGAATAAATCTTCTTTTCGGAATAGAATAAAAAAATGTGTACGAATCTGCTTCTTTATATAGATAAAGGATATCCGAGATTATAATAGAATTATAAAAATCTTTAACAATAAACAAATATTTGATAGATTTCATTTTTGTGTCATTAAATTCTTTTGTAATTTCAAAATGGATAATTATACCTTCTTCTCTGGGTAAATCACAGTAAATTTGTAAATCTACATTAAAATTTGGCAAAAATTTTAAAAATCTATGACCTTCAATTTCCAATTCTTTAAAATCTTCTTCTTTCATTTCCCGAAATATTGTGTATGGTATGTTTTTCTTTTCTATTTCATCAACATTTTCTAAATTAAAATGTCTAAAAGGTGAACTACCAGTACTGCAGCCCAATTCAAACGCTTTAAGAAGTTCTATTGCCTTATATGCAATCGGAAGAGATTTACTTATGCACAGCTCAACAACAGCATTTATAACTCGTGGAAAGTTTTGTTTTATTTGGTCAATCGATTGATTTACAATTTCATTGTCAATTTTATTATTTTGCAGATAAAACGTTAGTATTTTTCCAAAATTAGTAAAATATTTAGAATTCACATCTACAAATCCTTTTAAATTGCGAAATTCTTTAAATTCACCAATTAAATCAATTAAACGTTCTTCAGATGTGTTCGATTTGACTAACTGACAAAATTTATGGACATCTGAATAATCTATAAAATATTTGCTTGCTATTCTTCCGTAGGACGTAATTTTATAACCTTCAATCATGTTACTTTCGCTTAAATGTACCAAAGCTGTGTATAAAATATCTTTTGCTAATGTAAATGCATTTTCATTATATTTTATTAATCTGACCATGTAAAAAGTATTGTTAAACCAATCAATTAAATCTTTAAACGATGTTGCACCTAAGAAAATTTCAACTAAAATCAAATTATAGATATTGGGTAATATATAAGATTCAATTGTTTGATTAAAATATAAATTAGAAGTAGTAGATGATATTAAAAAACCTTTACAATTAGTCATCCCAGGATATCGTCCAGCTCTCCCAAACATTTGTCTTATTTCCATATTAGAAAGCTCTTGATAGTCTCCTATTTCAGGATTATAGTAAGTACTGCCTTTAATAATAACATCTTGAATTGGCAAATTAACTCCCCAAGCCAAAGTAGATGTGCTCACAAGTATTTTTAAGATTTTTTTTTTATAAAAATCTTCCATTATAAATCTTGTTTTTTTATCTAAACCTGAGTGATGTATTCCGATTCTATGAAATATTAGATCTTTGAGTTGAGGATGAAGATATTCGTATCCTTCAACATCTTTTTCAAATGAAATTACATTATGAATGTTTTCAATACGATCATAATATTGTTTTATTGCTTCTGCTGTACTTAATGTATCTTTTTGTGAATGAACAAAAATTACAAGAGGCATTTCACATTCAGCTAGAACCTCGTGAAGTTCTTTATCAACATTTTCTGTAAATACAACGTCATGAGACAAAGGAGATGGTCTATGTTCTTCCCCAAAATAGAAAATATTGTAGTAAGTCACTCCTAAAAACATGGCTATGTCCTCAAAATTATAAACAGTAGCACTTATACCAATAAAATTAGTAGATGTTTTCATTGTTCTAGCAACTAATCCTTCTATTATGTAACCTCTTGTGTCATTTAAAATATGAATTTCATCTAAAATTATTAAATCAAAATTAGTAAAGGTATTTCTCATTATTAGTTCTATTCTTTCGGGTGTACCAACAACAATATTACAATCTTTAATTTTTTGATGACTTATTTCTTCATCTGAAGTAGCCAATAAAACGTTTAAATCCTTAAATACTTTATATAAAAAATTATAAACTTCATTTCCTAGTGCTTTTATAGGTGCAACATACGCAATTTTTGTATCTTTATTCATCAAAAACAATCTATAAATCCTCATTGCTGCAATTACTGTCTTTCCCACACCAGTAGGAGCACATAAAAGAAAACTGTCGTTTGTATTAAAGGCCACATCGCTTAAAACTCTTTGAACGTAATTAAGGGTAAAATTGTCATCGAACAAACTCATAAAATCTTTTGGTGTATGATTCGTATCGTTATAAGTATGTTTTAGTAATGATAAATCTTCTCTTATTACATTTTTCTCAACACTTTCAAAAAAATTGACATTCTTTAAATCGAGCATTTTACAATCTTCAACAGAAAATTTCGTTCCTTCTTCTATAAAACTTATAAATGCATTTGGTGGATTTAGATTCACCAAAGCTTCTTTTAAACTCTGCTTTAAGTTCTCGTTAGTTGTATTTAGATAAGCCAGTAAGTAATAAAATTCTGCCTTATATTTTTTAATGATAAAAAGTAATTGTTGTTTGACACCATAAAAAATTGAGTCCAATATTCCTTCATCAAAATGTTCTCTTAAAAGTTTAACATTCTTACTATTTAGCATAGTTAATACTCTTTCTATGTCTTTCTCATCCAAATTATCAGTTTGCATTTTATGGTTAAAAAAATTAACGATTAAAAAAAACCGTTACAAAAAAAGCAAAATATTAATTTTATAAATTTTAAGTTGGGAATAAGAGATAAAAAAGATTTTAATAATATGTGCAGGTGTTTAACTAAAAACTTTATTAACATCAATAATTTATTCTACATTTTATTCTCTCTCTCTAAATTCTTCCATTTGCTTTTGATATCATCAAATGTAAACATTCTCTCAAAACGTTGGCTATCTTCCACATGATTCTTTTGTGCAATACCTTGAGCTACTAAAGTTTGTAATTTATCAGAAACCATATGTTTGTTATAGAATATTTCATCTTTTAATTCCATGTTAATAACAGGCCTTGTAATTTTCTTTATTGGTGTTTTTATTGCGGAAGAAACTCGTTTGTTTTCTATATTTAACTTCATTCCTCTTATAATTGTTTCTTCAGTTTTTGATTCTAATTTTATGTTTTTGTTGTTCATAAGGAAAGGAATAGAAAAATTTAATATTAAAAAAAATAAAGTTGATTACAAAAATTAAACCTTAAACAAAAGAAATAAAGTATTTATAAATGATTTAAATCTATTTAACTTTGGCAATAGAAATATTTTAAATTGCAGACGCTACTTAGTTTGACTTACACATCTATAGATCCTAGAACTTATACCAAATAAAATAATACACAACGTCTTGTAATGTCCCATAACGTAAATATTAGAAGAAGAGACATAAAGATCAAGACATTTTCCCATTAATTTAGATCCCAATGATTTAGAGTTTGATATTAAAAACCGTCTGGTAAGTTTTAGAACTTCATTAATTCTGTCAATAAGTATTGATGATTTTAAATGATTTCTATAATTACGGTAAATGTCGCTTAATATGTTTAATTCTAGTTTGAGCAATTCTGCGTTGTCTATTTTTTTTGTATTTTCCATTTAAACGTACAAGGGTTTAACACTTTTTTAATTTTTCTTAAAATAATCATCGATAAAAGTTTGATTTTTATTGCCGGTATTGACTTTCTTAAGATTGTTCTCTTGAATTCCTAATGATTGAAGTACATTAAGTTTTTTTATGAGAACAGGCCACACATATTCATCTATTGTTCCTTTGGCCACCAGATAGTGGATATCTACATTGTCTTTTTGGCCAATTCTATGAATTCTATCCTCGGCCTGAAGTAAAGTTCCCGGGTTCCAATACAATTCAGCAAAAACAACGGCCTTTGCAGAAGTTAAAGTTAACCCAGTCGAACAAGCAGTTAAACTTAGTAAAGCAATTCTAACATCCTCATTATTTTGAAATTCAGTTACAAATTTGTGTCTCATTTGTCCTGCCACAGACCCGTCAATGCGGATATAATTTAGGTTCTTACTAATTAAAAACTCACTTAAGCCGTCAAGCATAACAGTATGATGTGCAAATATTATGAATTTTATATCTCTATCTATCATAGTTTGAATGTACTCCTTAACACAATCTAATTTTATGGAAGCAGCTTCTGCATATTGAGCCATTATACTTGTTTCTATCGTCTCTCCAAGAATATCAGCAGAAGTAGTTGTGATTTTAGCTGATGTGGAAAGAACAATTTGTCGCCTAGACTTAAGAGGTAATTGACTCAATACTTCAGCTTTTGTTCTTCTAATCATAAAAAATTCTTTTAATATCCAATTCAATTCATCTGCATTCGTACAGCCTTTATAATCATACCAATGACCAATCTTACGAGCATTGCAATATCGTTTTCCGTATTCTTGAAAATTAGGAAACAAAGTTTTGTCTAAAGCTCCAAATACGTTGTACAATTCAACAGGTCTACTAACTGCTGGTGTTCCTGACATCAATACAAGTCTTGAACAACTTTGTAGGATAGGTACAAGCTTTTTTGACCTTTGTGAAGTTGTTGATTTCAAGTAATGACATTCATCACATAAAATGACACCAAACTTAATGGCTTTTATGATTTCTGCATTCTTAGCAGCCATTTCGTAACTGATTATACTAATTTTATCTCCAAAGTCAGACTTAGATCTAACGATTGTGCCCATTTCATCTAAAAAGTTTCTAATAGATTCTGCCCAATTGTCTAAAAGAGATGCTGGAGCTATTATCAACAAAGGCCATTCAACTTTATAATAGTATGCAACGCCCAAGGCTTGTACAGTCTTACCAAGACCCATATCATCACCAAGTAGAACTCGTCCTCCTCTATTTAACGAAAATAATACTGCATCTTTTTGAAATTTAAACATTTTTTCATAAATTTCTCCACTTAACCGAAAATCGTAAGGAATTGTCTTGTTGTTAAGAAGTTGGAGTAAGCCTTTTGGAATATCATCAAATAAAAACTTATTGTTTTGTAATGTTTTCTTAATTTTTAGATAATCATTAGGAGATACTTTCCATTCATTATTTTTAATGTCATAGACTGTGTCTTTGCAACTACATAATATTTTGGATAGTGCTTTACTCGAGGGCTTGAGTGTAATCGTTCCGAAAGTATTAACTGAAACTTTCAATCTAACGGGTTGATTATCAACGGCAGCAGCAATATTGGTAACGGGTTTCTCATGTGGAATTATAACATTGTAATTTTCTAGTGTTTTTGTTTTACTTGCAAGTTTTCTTTTTATCATCTCATGCCAAGATGATTTTTTTTCAGACATTGGGGGCTTGTGGATCCATTTGTTAAAATGACAACGAAGATTTGTAAGTTTATAATTTATAACTATTTATAGAAGATAATGCAGAACTTTGGAAATTTCTAGAAAAAGAAAATAAGGAATTTATCACAATCTGTATTGTCTTCTCCAGATTTTTAGAAAAGAGCATATGAACAGACATAGAATACTTTTAAAAATTAAAATTCGTTTCTTAAAAAATCTACGCAGTCATCAACAATGAATATTTAATGTATAAATTTAATTTTATGTTTTAAATTATTTTTTTTTAAAACAAACTTCAATTACAGACCCAATTTTAATAATGTTTAAAATTATTGGAAACTCTGCCACAGAAATAAAAAAACAGCTTAAATTTGGGTAAAACAAATATCATAATTTACATTGAAGATAGTAAATATCTAATATATTTTCGAACAAAACCTCTCTATTTTATCAAAAAAATTAATCCATCAAAATAGATATTTTTAAACAAAAAATATGCCTTTATAAATGCAATTCCTTTGTAGATTAGCTTTGATAAGTGTTTTAGTTTTATTTATATCGAATAACGTCTATTGCACAGGATCATCGGTCTTGAGTTGCGATGAAAGTTTGTTTAGTGAACAAAGTTTATCCGTTATACGCAAAAAAAGCGTATCTTTATTGACTTTAAACGTAGTTGACACCACAAGCAAGTATGATGATTCGTATTGTAAAGGTGAAATTGATATTATCGAAAGCTTAAATTCTATTTTGGACAGAGTAAATATTGTAATTGAAGAGATATTGAAAAATAAGTGTTGTTTTAAATCGCCAAAAGTCGAAGATATACGCTTTGAAGTCGATAATGAAAATAGCAAAACAAAAAATGATTTAAAGTCTGAAATGATTAATTTGACAATTGAAAAGATTAAAAAAATATTAGTTGAGTTAACAAATTTGAAAAAAAAGCGTAAGGAAATAATTGAAGAGCTGTTTATCTGTTGCAACAACCTAATAAATAATATTCAAACGATATATCTTGTAGTTGAGAAAAGAGAAGAAAATGGCCAGATTAATGCAAAATCATTTGACGATGTCGAAAAATCGTTGAAAATATTGATAGAAATTATTTCGATTGATTTTAGACAATTTTTTGGATCGTTATTAAAACAAAAAGAAAATGCGTCAAAAATGGTTATGGAAATTGAAAACTTAAGTACAAAAAAATCTAATAATACGCCAACAAAATTAGAATCCTATAAAATACAAGAAAGAATTTTAATGGATCTTAATAATGCCTACAATGATTTGTTTCATAATGCAGAAGTCATTGTAAATAAGAATTGGAACGAAAAGTGTTTAGTTTTTCAAGTAAAAAGCTGCAATATAATGTTGTCTAAATGGATAAAAATGATGGAAAAAGAATTTACTGAAAATTAAATGATTTTTTCTAATGTTAGGAAATGATCAACATCTGCCATTTATTTTATTAAATTGGCGCCTATATTTATATAATCAATTATTTTTAAGAATTTTAACCTACAATTAACAATCATAAGTTTTAATTAAATAAATATAAAAGTTTTTTTCTTGTAAAAGTATCGTATAATAAGAGAACGACAACGTTTCTAACAAAAAATTAAGGATTATGCCAATACATCGAACAACCTTTGATTCTGATGAAAATTTTGACACATTCGATCTTACTTATAGTGGAAAAAATATTTAAACCTAATTTTTTGAAACTGTGTGTCATTTAATCATATTGATGTAAAATGAATTATGATGTGACTAAATAGAACAAAGTTTTCTCAATGTCTTTATCAAATTACACAAATAATGACCAAATCTAGTCGGTTAATAATCGAACATAAAAAATTTTTGTGTTTCATAGAATAGAATTGCATAAATTTGATAATTTTTTGTTGATAAACGACTTAATGTTCCTACATTTTATCAGATATAAAACTTATCTCAGCAAGATTTTTTGATAAGATTTTGATTAAGATTTAATAAATTGGTCTAAGAATTTTTTTTAAATTTACCAAAGCTGTTTTTATTTTAATTTTTTATTACAAATGTCTCGTTTGTGATTTAAAAATATGCATAATTAACTGTTATAACATTTTTGATAAATCTGCATATTTTTTGAAATTAAAAATTAAACTTTAATTGTTTTTGAATTAATGTATTAATTTTTAACTGTTTTATAAAAAAGACTTTTTGGATCATTTTAATTCCTGATATTTAAAATATTTATTTTAAGTTTGATCTACACCTTAATGGAATATCTCAGTTTATTTTATAATTTAATTATTGTTTTTTTTATAGGTGAATATTACTGTAATAATACAGAGGATGGCTTAACTACGCAAGAATCTTATACTGTTCCATTAAACAACCAAAAAAAGAATTCAAAATCTAAACAAGATTCAAAAAATAACGATGATGAATTTTTTTTCAAAGATATGGAACTGTATGCGCTGATTAATTTTATTGAAAATTTAGGCGACATATCAAGTACGATAAAATTAAATAAATCAGGTCGAGTCTTACACGAAGAACTTATTGTTTATTTAGAGGAAATGTTTGATGAATCATTTAAAGTTACCAAATGCTACAATTATAAAACTCTATTAGCCTATCTAAACAACACTATTGATATAATTTATGACGTTATCAATGCTTTGATGAATATTAAAGACAAATATGCAAAATTGCTAGCAGAATCTATAAGAAGAGTAAGCTTGGAGCTTAGTATTTTCGATAAGTTTTTACTGGAAGTTCAACTACTTTTCAAGGCAAAAAAGGAAAATGAAAACTTGGATGAATTACAACGCATTAAAAATGTGATTTTTGATCTAAAAAATGATACACTTGTATTAAGAGGATATTTTGAACCTTACAGGATAAATCTAATCAAAGATTTTCAGAAAGAATATGATTTAAAAATCCTATTGCTGAATGATCTCCAAAAACTTCTTAGGACGTTAAGAAATTTGCTTTATCCTTTGAGTGAAGAAGAAGTTCAAAAACATATTGGTATTTTCTTGCACGGTCTTATAACAACTGTTTCTGAAATTTCACTTACTATATCAAGAAATTATGAAAAAGATATTATGATTCTAAAATTTGATTTCAATATTCTGGAAGATATTTGGATATGTGTTAGAAAGTATGTTGACATGTTGATTTCAAATAAGAGAAATCTTATTAAAAATTAAAATTTTAGGCTTTACTAAAACAAAGTTTTTTGGTCATCAATGTTTTTTTAATATCGTAAATTATTAAAAAAATGTTAAAATAAGTATAATCTGCAAAATTTTGCTTATAATGAAGTTTTAAAAATTAATTACTTTAATTTAATGATATAAGAATTTTTTAAATTTTACTTAATTAAATATTAAACACAATTAGCTCGACAATGTTTTAAATGATGTTCAAAAACAGTAAATTATTGTTTGTAAAATAACTATCAATTAAAAATTAAAGTCATTAAAAGTTTTTACATTTAGTATAATAATTTTATCATGTTTATGAAAATTATAATGCTCAATAAAGTATTTATTGCAATAGTAGTTTATTTAGGTAAATACTTTTGTGTTTTAATGAACGTTTTGATATGCTTTAGTGGTAATTAGGAATAGTGTTGTAAGATACCAATAACAAGAAAAATAAAATAGGTGCTGGAGATAGATGAAAATAACGAGGAAAGATTTAAATAAGTGTTATGATGTATAGTATTCAAAAAAATAGCACAAAATTTAAAAATTAAAATTATATTTTGCTGTGAAAAAAATTAACAATAATATGTAGCCAAATATAGATTATAAAATAAATTTTAACATTATATGCTTATTACTGAGTCAGAACGAGTATACTTCAATTTTTGTGCGTGAGAGCCGAATACTTAAATTTTTATCAAGAAATTAATTTTCTTAAAATAGATTATATGACAAAATTTTGATATTCAAAAGTTTTTGTCTAACTAATAGTTACTAGTTAAAAGTGAAAATAAAGTTAAACATGCTCTTAGTTTTTAACAAGATTACTGATCGAAATCACACTTCTCCAACAGTATTTTCTAAGTTTAAGTATTCCTATCATGCAAAGTCAGAATCTTTTACTGAATAAATTTAAATTAAATACTTTGGAAAAGCGTAGTAGTTAGAATTGTCATAGATTTTAGTTATTAAAAGCACGATTTTGTTATGAAATTTAAATTTTTGAAATTTGTAATACAGTTTCGAATATTCAATTTATTGATCATATTTGGTAATGCTGTTTTTAAAAAAATTATTAAACTTCGTTTTTTCCGTTTTAAGAACACACAAAAGAATTACTATATGGTTTAATAAAATTATTTACAAAAAAAAATTTAATATCGTAAAAAAGTATATTGATTTTTTAAATGTGAAAAAATTAATAGCCCCATATGAGATTTTTAATTTTCTATTTGAATTACAAGATAATTTTAGTCTTACAAAACATATTATGTGCAGAGTTTTCTAGCATTCCTTCCACACAAGAGTCTATTAATTGTCCTCAAGATAATCAAAACTTGAACATGGAAGCTGAAACTATAGGTGAATATAAATACGCTTTACAAACAATGCAAAATGATTTGTTAAATTATGTTAGCTTGTATAAAAATGAAGATTTTGATTATAAAAACAATGATTACTTAAAATTTATAAAAAACAATAGTTTTAAACAATCTACGATCGATGATCTTAAAAAAATTATTAAAGAAATAATTAAAGAAAGATCAAATGTTACAAATCTTCTGATAAATTACAGATTTTAAAATCCATTGATAATTCTATGAATCAAATTAATCTTTTAAATGTTATATTTTCAAAATACAAAGGTGATTGTAATATGATACGTAAAAAAATGATGAAAAGAGTTATCGAAATTTTTTATTTTTTCGATCTGTCAGTCTTAGAAATAAAAGAGATTTTAAATAAAAGCATTGGCAGATCCGACAAGAATAATTTGGCATTTATCAAGCGTGAATGCTTGATTAGCTTTGAAACACTTATAAACAAAATTAAATTCAACTTTGAAAAGTTTAAAAAGATTGAGGATGAATGTGCTAAAATTAATTTTAATTTACAGATCGATGAATTGATTGAACACAAAAAAAGCCTTTATGCTTTAAAAAAAGCGTTTAATGATATGAGCAAAAAATTAATTGAAGAGGATTTAATGAGTTCCAAGGATAATATTAAAAGATTTGCCTGGATTTTATGAAAACTTATGTGATTATCTTGAATCTGAACACAATCTTTTGACTAATGATTTAAAAATTTTAAATAATATTCTAATCGATGCAGATAATTGTCTTAAAAGATTAAAATTGGTTTTTGAGTAATTTTAATGAAAGTCTGTTATTTTATAATTCCTCAGGTGGTTTTGTTACAAATTTCATACTACATCTCCAGTTCAAAAATTACGTATTTTTTAAAAATAGTCGTAATACATTAATTGGACAACATCTTAACTTTAACTACAAGCTCTTTGTTTTGTTATATGTTAGAACCCAAAAAAATGAAGTATTTTAAAGTGTATAACAATTTGCAAAAAAAGGTAAAATAAGTTTTGTCACCGTTTATATTCATTCCTGTGGTATTTAAGATGAATTCGCGACATGTGGCATCTGCTACTGTTTTTTTAACTCACGGTTAAATTACATAAACACAAAAATGAACTCTTAAGCCTGAAAACACGAACTGTTTCTACAAAACATCTTTACTGGGTGCAACATGTTACAACGTTTGCTTTATGTCGGATATTAAACTCGAAACATCTGTATATTTTGAAATGTCATTTCTCTCATTGATTCATTAGAAACAATTTTAATGCGTTTAAGAATTATTTTTGACAGTAAAATTACATTAATGATTATATAGTTGTGCATTGATTGATTTAAAGTAAATTTATATACAACAGTGTTTTCGTATTAAAAACTAAAAAAATGTTTTTTTATTTGTTTTTAATTTAAATTAATTACTGATTTATTTTAATAAAAATAAATTACACATTATGACCCATGAAATCTTTTACTTTAATGTGGGGTCTAAAAACTATATTGTTTCAAAATATTATTTTATGTTCTGAACTTAAAAATAATCCTGCAACATTCAAAAACCTTCAATGCGATCAAATAAAACAAGAAGATGAATTAGAGTGTCTAAAATCCAAATTAGATGATATTAAATTGAGAGAAGATTATATAAATTCTACAGAGAAACCTAATTTACAACTTAACACATCTGAGATATCCGAGAAAAACAATTTAAATAAAATAATCAACTGTAAAGATGCAGCAGGCAACAATTTATTTGTCGTAAATGAAGAAGAAAATGATTCGTTGAATGTGGAAGTCGATTCTGATTCGTATAGTAAAAATTCTATCATTAGGGATCAAGAAGATTTCGATACATCTGAAGTTCAAAGGAAAAATAATTTTCAATCAACAAGTTTGGAGCTTGCAACATTATTTAAACTGATGAAGAGTGAAATGTTAGAAGTTTCTAATTTCTACTTTCATTACGATATTTTGATAATAATTGAAAAATGCATTTTTTTAATCAATGAATTTCAAAATTTATTAAATTTAAACGTAAAAAGTAACGCAATGATTTTCCAAAGATCAATTAGAAATATCAATAGGGTGATTGAAAATTATGAAAAGTTATTTTCAGAAGTTTCACAAATTTATAAAGATAAGAAAGATGAAAACTCAAACCCATCTGAGATTGACTATATCTGGGATGGCCTAATATATCTTGATCACCGAATTAATTTTTTAAAAAGTGAATTTGATCGATAAAAAAATTTTGATGTCGAAAACTATAAATCGGGTAATGATATAAAATTTAAGAAATTGACTAATTTACGGAAATATCTTTTTAAAGTAAAAGACCTGTTGCTTAAAATGGAAGAAGATGAAATTAAAGAATATGCAAATTCATTTAAGAATGAGTATATTGAGATTATGAGTGAAATTCATGAAGAGTTGTTTAAATATAATGAGAAAGAAAAAGGAAGTTTTAGCTTTATAGTAGACTTTATGAATGAAATTTGGAGAAGCATTGGCAAATGTATTGATGAATTAGAGTCATTGAAGAGAATTTTAATGAAAAATAAATGATTTAATGTTTATAAAGTAAAAGTATAGAAATGTACCGTACCAACTGTTAGTTTTTCAATTTGTAGTAAAAATTTTAAACATAAAGTTACTAAAAACACATCCTAAATCTGCTTAGAGTTATCTTTGTTAAACGCGTTTACTTTAGTATCTACAAAAAGGAATAAATGTTAAATCACAAAACTAGGGATGAAATGTTTTAGATACAACATTTAGAACGACAATTTTCATGATTTTAATTTTGATAGTTAAAAAACTTGAAATTACTCATATAAAATTACTGGCTTTAACGCAGATTTTTTTTAATATTATAGTAATAACTTTGAATAACAGAAATGACAAAAATTTTTAGTAGTTTTGAAACAATTTATAATGGATATCTTTGCAAGATCAAAACTCCGCAATATTTTTATAGTTGTTTTAGCACCTTTACAAAAATAGCTTTAAGATTCTTTTATAGCCTTTTTCTAATTTTACTTATAGATAGTTTTTTGCAAAGCCTGTCATTTTCGTATTAATTAAAACCAAAATTTTAATGTGATAAAAACAGATTTTTTAAGTTTATATGAGACTTGAATTAAGATGTATTTTGGTAGTTTTTGTTTAAGTCGAATCAGTAGGCCGTTTGATATTTCCACGATCATCTTTATGCGCTGTGGTGATCAAAAATTATAAGGGGACGCTATTCAATAAATTCTTCAACTCAAAAGATTTTAAGTCAAAGAGTTCTTGGCAGGACGGCAGTTTAAAAATATTTTACGTTATAAAAATTTGACTTAGATTTAAAAC
>DWJH01000047.1:0-16844 GCA_018248735.1 Tagiades litigiosa | reverse complement strand
GTCCTCTTTCGTTATTAACACCTCGCAAATAAAAACCGAAAACATTACAACTAGTTTTTTCTGCTATTTGCGTCAATATTTTTTTGTAGATTTTGCCAGAAACTCTACTACCATGGATAAACATTAAATCAATGTCTGATTTCTTATCAAAAAAGTACAAGCTTATGTCTTTACCATCGTGACTCTTAATATTTTTGTAAACATCTATTGATTCATGGTCTTTAAACTTAAACATTAAGTTCCTCTGGAACAAAAACAGGCCTTGATTAAAATGTAGGAAGATACTAAGTGATAAAAGTACCATCAAGTAGCATATTCTAATAAATCTATTTCGATTGTTCAATTTATCCATGTTGAGGGGTTAATTTTTTAATTTGATTGACATGCTTAATTATTGGTGTGATTATAATTTTTGACAAATAGCAAGATTTTATTTTCAGAAACGTCTTCGTATTTGAAGATTAATAGAAAATCATTTCTAAACATTCCTTAAGTGGCAAATTCATGCTTTATTATAGATACCTGGAAATATTTTGCTATAACCAAATTGTACTAATCAAAAATGATTTATTATTACTCAAGGCTTGCATCGTCAATATCTGCTATATTATCATATGATTTTTTGATAGCACATGCACCTATACAGACAATACAAACAAAAAAGACAACAATAAAAATCCAGTATGTTTGATAAATAACACCATAAGCACAAAGGATTATCAAAGCAGCTAAAAAAACTAAAAAAGCCAAGAAATAAAACGGTTTTTGACAAACTTTTACATAGAAAGCTGTCGAATTTTTATTTTTCACCTCTATTTCTCTAAATTCGTAGGAATATGGATTATCGTCATATTCTTGCTGTTCATAAATTGCATTAACATCTGGATTATTATCATAAATAATATTATAGTTGTTCGGTTTATAGCAATCTTTAAAATTTAAAATATTTGAAGACTGTTCTTCAAACACGCTGCCTTCGCTATCAGATGAAAATTCTGAATCTTTTCCAGAATAAGTTTGAATACAGTTTGCATACACGTGTGGCAAACGGATTTTTTCATCTTGATTCCTTATAGTTTTATTATTTGAAACGTCCGAAATAGACTTACACATGTTTATCCAATACATTATATTATGAAGCATTTATGGACAAAAACTTTTTCTAAATATAATTTATTTTTAATCTTAGAGGTCATTTATAATCATAATTCAAAAAATGCAACAAAAACTTCCAACAAACTACTCGTCATCATAACATAGCGTTCAAGAAAAAGACATCTCATTTCTTGATCTTTTTCATCAGCCACAAAAAATGATAATCACGATAAAACAAAAAGCATTTTTTTGACTTTGACCCAGTAAACTTTTTTTATGTTATTTGGATGGTAACAGATGTTATTGCAAAAAAATATGACATATAATATGACAGTCATATTATATTACTTATCGATCAATATTAAGTTTATAGTGATTAGACAAACCATAAACTCGACCGGACATTCCCTCGGGATTTACACACATTATAATTTATAGTAAGTGTTTTAAAAAAACATCGGTTTATTTATTTAAAAAATTTTTAAGAAAAGAAATTTTTATGCATTAGAAAAGCAAGTGCTCTTAAATCAAACTGCCTTTCAATCCGAATCCTCCAGATTCGGATCCATACAGTAAGGTTCTAGAATATAATTATTTACTTAATTTGGATTAATTTACAAACACCTCTTACGACAAAATTATAAAAAGTTTTTTAAAGAGTTTGGACCATTTTTAATGCTTTAAAAATACTTTAAACCATATTAATATCAGGAGAAGCACTTTATTTTCTAACAAGGTCAATTTTTAATATCAAAAAATTTTAAACATGATGTCAGGTTTGTTATTAAATGTTTTTGATGATGACAAGTACTTACAAATATTTCAAAAATAAACGAAAACAAAAAATACATTATAAAAAGATCTTTAACGAGCTATTTAACATGACGTTTTTTTTTTGATACATAAAATATTAAATTTGTAATCAAATGAACTGTTGATTTTATACAAAAAATAAGGCGAAAAAATTATCCCATGTTTTTATTGTTCTTAAATTTTTTATATGGAATTTACATTGAAGTAGACGTTTTGAATGGAGAATTAAAAGATAAAATCAAAAATTCATTGGACGAAATTAACAAGTGGGAGGTTTACGTGGTAAGCTTTGACTTAATTGAAATGAAAAAACGAATCGAACCTTGCGAATTTATAGTAAACAATGACTCAGATGATAATTTAAAATTAACAATTTTTATTGACAATCGTGATAAAATTTTTACTGATAAGCTGTTTTTTAATTTGGCAATTTTTCCTGATTACAATTCACAGTTAGCATACAGATCATATACTTATATTTTTAAAATATCAGCATCAGGACACCTAAAGATGATCTACATACCATCAAGTATCATATCTCTTTTTATACAAATTAGTTTAATTTACAGAAATATAATCAAAATTGGTTATGTTGCTCCTTTCCCGTCAAATTACAATCTTTATAAGAACAATTTAAGAGCTTATTTATTTTTTGCACCAGAACTTTTTCATTTAAGATTGCTTGGTTTTGAATTCGATTATAAAGAATATATGGCATACGTATTGAGAGAAATAGATTATTATTTCAATTTGAAATTACACTTAGCATGTTTTAATATATTGATCAATATAATATTTGCAAGAAATGAAATCATTGGTAAAGATGTTTTTGATGTTGTAAAAGAAGAAATAGATCGTGTAGTTAAAATAATTCATGATTTATCGGGTATGAGACAGTTTATCGAAAAAACTATTATTAAATTAGTTGGTAAAGAAGTTTCATATAGATGTAATACCCAATATACACTTTAGATTTTTTAGTTGTATAGGGTTGTAATATTAAGCAATTAGCAGATAACTTTAATCAGTTTTTATCAAGATTATTTAAAATTTTTTAATGTCGCAAGTATCAAGAGAAAATTTAATAAAGATTAATCAACTAAAATTACATATTTGCCAGTCAGTTCATGCAAAAATTAAACTAAAAAACATTTTATATCAAACATTTGTCAAGTCTAGGAATACAAGAAGTTAACTGATTTTTATATTACTAACTCCCTATCCTGTCTTAGGTTCGTTAAAGGTTGGTCCATCTTGTTTGTTACTGTCAATTTTTATAAATTCTTATAGTATTTCGATTTTTGTATAAAGAACGAAAGATTTGAAACTATAATTTTTTAAACTACAACAAATTTAATAACAATTAAAACCTTTTAAAATTGACAAAACTATCCCAATTATTCTAAACTTAACCAGCATGACTTAGCTTCTTTCTATCTCTCTTTATTTTTGATGACCGTTATTTTTTTTGCAAATTTTTTAGCCCTAAAATGAAGCAACTTTCAAATTTATGCAAAGCTATTAACAATGCTTCTAGGGCCGGAAAGAGATCTTTGCTACTTAAGGAATCCAATGAAGTTACAAGAACATTTTTGAAGCAGATGTTAAAACATGGATATATAAATTCATTTTCTTTTGTTGATGATAAAAGACAAGGAAAGACTATAGTTTATTTAAATGGAAGACTTAATAAATGTGGAACCATTTGCCCTAATTACCACGTAGGAACTAATCATATTGAGAAGTACAGATCCAGACTTCTCCCTGCTAGACAATTTGGTCATGTGATGTTTACCACTGAGAAAGGAATGCTTGACCATAACGAGTGTATTGCTGATGATATTGGTGGTCAAATTATTGGTTATTTCTATTAAATTTTTACTTAAACCTAAATTTTTAATCTACACTTTTTCCGTGCCTTTTAATTTTTTTATTTTTTTTTCTAAAGCCCCATGGAAGTTTTAACTATCGAAAAATGTTTCATGAAGACAGACAGAGAAGAAAATTCAGTTACAATGAAATTTGCCAAGGAGGGAATTGCTATGAAATTACAATCACAACAGGTTATTACAGTAGAATGTGATTCTATAAAGAATATTGAGCTGTTTAGAGGTGCTAGAGGTGTATCATTGAGGGTTTTTGCAGATGTAATTTACTATATTAACAACATTAATGAGAACCACATCGACGATCTTAAGAAAATTTGTTCCGAGTGGTACAAAATCAACATTTATTTAAAGGAATTAGAAATTGAAAATGTTAATTTTGGAGAATTAGAAGTAAACAATAATCTTTTTGTGGAATTTAGAAATGATAAAACTATTTTTGACATACCAATAGCCAGTATTGACAGTATAGCCGACATTAGAAATGAAGTATCAATAAGATTCGATAACGTAGAAGTTCGATTTGTAACTGATAAGACGACAGTTTCTGAAATTAAAGACTTGTGTAATCGCAATATAGAAGATGATATTTATACTTTAGATGAGGTAACAGTAGTCAATCCAAGAGGAAAAAACAATATCAGACTTTATAAAGATTATTTTAGAATAATTGGACACTCTTATGATCATAAAATTTATTACAAAGGAGTGACGAATATTTATGAACTTAATAAGTCGTACATTGGAGATATAGACAAGTACATTGTCCTTGAACTTGAACAGCCAATAAGACAAGGCCAGACTAAGTACCCACTTGTAGTTTTTTCATTTGCAGATGAAGAAATTGATGTTGAAATATCTGATAGTAGACTTAAAGAAAAGTATTCTGGTTACCTTTCAGACGTATTTAGTGAAATTATGAAATCACTTTGTGTAAAATCTGCCATCACGAGTACTTTTGAAACGAATGATAAGATGAGATGTCTAAAATGTATTTTAAAAGCCAATGAAGGCCAACTACATCCTCTTGATAGTTGTTTGTTATTCTTGCCACGAGCTCTTAAGATAAATACTAAAGATATTAATTCAGTTGAGTTTAGTAGAATTAACATCAGTTTAATGCAAGCGAAGACCTTTGACATGACTATTTTTGCGGATTCTCAATACGTTTTTTATGGTTTAAGTAAAGAAGATTTCGGTGTACTCGAGAAATATTTTACAGAAAAAAATATTCCTATCCGTAGTGAAGTTTTTGATGAGGTTATAAGTTCTGAAGATTCTGTAGAAGAGTATTCTGATGATGATTTTGTAGTAAAAGATGATGATTAGTAAATTAAAAATATTATTGTCTTATGTATAAAAGCTTTTACAAACAATTTTTAAAAATAATTTATTCATCACAAAGTGAATAATAAAAATAGCCAGTCACGTAAAGTTCAAAAAGAACATCAAACATTTCATAGCCTTGATCATCAGACTCGAAAAATAAGAAAATTGGATGTTTGAGGCTCGTTTTCCATTCTATTTCTTCAGTATCAACATCCTGGTCTTCTAAATAAATTTTTTTTTCTAAGACCGTGTTACCAACGTATTCGTTCCCTTTAAGTTCAAGGCGAATGAAATAAGTGTAATTATCTTGTAACTCACAACGAAGAGACTTGATCCAACTAGCATCAAAATTGTTTTCCGCGTCATGAGGCAAAATATCGCCAGCTATGTCGAAGTTTAGAAAAGCCTTTACCCAAAAATCCTCTAATTTATTTTCTTTTTGAAGATTTTTAATTAATTCATCTCTTTTTAAAAGGTCATTATTAATTTCTTTAAAGTATTCGTAGTTGCAATCAAAAAGTCTTTTTGCGTGCTTCTTGTATTTGTTGTCTAAAGTGTGTTGGATGTCATCTAAATCTTTTAAATGTTTTTTGTCTTGATCCATGTGGGGAGAGAAAGCAATAAAATAAAAAAAACAAGATTGCCTAAAACAAGACATTTCAAACAAAATTGCACAAAAATCTTCAAACGGTTTCAAATTTTGTAAATAAAAAAACGACCAATGATTAAAAAAATGTGATTTTTATTTTTTGATAATATGATCTGACTATCCACTTAACTAATAATAAACATGCTAGATGTTCTAAATAAAGACCTTTTATGTTTTAATTTATCATTACATCAATCATTGTTTCTCAATTGTTCTTATCTCTTTCATTTTCTATTTTAATTACTTTCCTTTGATTTTTCTCATGATTTTTTTTGCATAAACAAAACACAAACAAACTTTTTTGTTGATATTTTATCAACATTTTTTATTTTAAACAAACAAATCATCTTGTTCTCCTTATAATTCTTCTTTTTGTTGCATTTTTTTTTATTTGATTGGTCAATTCCAAACTGTGTTTCGAAAAAAATATAAAAAAAATTTATACCCTCAAAAATCGTTCATGATCAGTCTTGAAAGTTCATTAGAAGAAGATTCGAATGCAAAACAATCTCTTTGGGCCATTACTATGGAAGTCAGAAGAGTTAAGAAGAAGGAAAATGTAGATTGTGCTTTCTGTATGAGCAAAACGCCTCTTAAGACGATTAAGGACTTCGTAGTGATTTATTCGTCTGTTGTGTTCTGTGTTGTGAACCATTGTGATGAGGAGTTGTGCCTTAAGAGCCGGGATATGTTTGATGTGGAGCTCTTCCTTCTGAATTTGTTAATTGATCCAGAGAATTTGAGTGTTTACAAGTCTCTAAAATCAGGATATTCGAAGTATGAAAAGATCAGAAAAACACTTGGAATATTATCAGAAGAATACTACAGTAACAGTGTTAGTGTCATTGAATGTGAACACGATTTGGAATCTCTTAGTTTAATGGCTTATAAGAAAGATAAAAGTCAATTTAAAGATATTGATATCGAGTATTTATTGACCATTCTTTACATCAGAAAAGAGTATACACGATTCTTTAGGATTTACAATACGATTACACCAAGTCTTTACGAATACCGATTAGCTTTATCACTTACTTTCAATGAGGATTGCGATTACAAAATGTCAACAGTTCAAGAGAAAGCCAAAAACACTAAAATGCAGGAATCATATACGGGCTTGAAAGGATCAGAAGACAATGATATACTGAAAGATATAATAGAAATAGTTTGTTTTAGTAAAACCAATGAAGACGAATGGTTTAAAGAAGCAAAGAAAAATTTCGAATGGGCTGAAAAAGTTCAAATTTGGCATAAGAACAGAAATGATTGTTCTGGACGAGTAGATAAATCCATGCTTGATGAAGCCATTAGAAATAAGAAATGGGATGAGGGTTGGTATATCTATAAATTAGGAAATAAAGGTGTACGTGAGGATTATCATAAAACTTGTATCTTATGTATTCGCGCTTTAATCAATACCAAGGATGAGTTGTGGGTCTCCAGGCTTCTTGATGTAATTGAAGCAGTTGTTAATTTCAACCAAGTCGAAGTTTGTTGTGATGTTATTGATGATATTTTCGATAATCTTGGTAATATTGCGGACCCATACCGCCTTACCATAATCCAGGAATTTATTCGTAAAGTAAGTCGGATGGAGGGAGATGAAAGGGTTGTTAGCCATATCATCAGGGTCATTTCTAGATTATGTAGGACTTGTAATGGAACCGAAGCTTGTTCTTTGTGTATTGATCATGTCAATTCTGTTTATCAGGAATGGAAGAAAAATAATACAGGTGGTTTCTTCTTTAAACACCATAGTAAGTACGAATCTGAGATCTTTGAGAACATGCTTGATTTTTATTCGACTATCGATGACTCTTGCAAGTTCGTTGGTGTATGCCGAGATCTCTTCCAGAATGAGGCTAAAGTCAACAGGAAAATGTGCAGACGTATTCGTCATGTTCACAACAAAACTTATGGTAATTGCTGTGAATATTCCGACACATGTTCTAAGAAGTTGAATGATGCAAGTGAACTATTAACTCATTTGTTTACTCATGAGGAGCAATAAACTCTTAAAGTTCTTTTTAAAAGGAGTGTTTTCTGAGTTGTTTAAAATTTATAGAAAAAAGTTTTTAGTAAAAAAAAGTATTTAGTTAATTTTTAAAGGCTAGCACAATAAACAAATGTGTTTATAAACATAATATTTCTTAACTGGCAAATAAAATTTATTCAAACGTAAAAAATGTCAATCATTTTTTGTCCTAGAAATTTTTTTATTTTCAAAATAATTTTAATATTTGACAACATACGCATCAAATTATTTCTTATTAAGTTTTAATTTTGTTTACACTAAAATCTATTGATCAATATACTCAAAGCTATATCAAAAAAAAATTATTCACACCCCTTACGATGAGAAAGTCGGAGGATGATAGGATAAAACTTCATAGACGAGCCACACCTTTTTTCTCTTTTGAAATGATACATAGAATAATTCGAATGTTAATTTTTGGGTTGCTTCTTGTAATTTCATATGCTATTGGCTTTGTTTTATCTCTTTTCATATATTTAATTTTATTCGTATGTAGAATGTTGTATCTTTTATAATTAATACACAATAACAACAAACAAAGTATTCCTTTCTCTATTGATTAAAGAATACAATTCCTGATTATTGTGCTCGAGTGTCCTTTTCATAAATATAAAAACATATTGAAAAATACTTATATAACTGTTAAAAAGTAGCATTATAAACATACTGAACATAATAAATTTTAAAATCAAAAAATTGTACACCAATGATCCGTTTTCTTTCATGTTGTAATTCTCAAAAAAGGTAAAATTTACCGCAAACAAACTAAACATTAGAAATCCTAATAAAATTTCACTATTAGTTATTGATCTTAATGTTTGTAAAACAATATTTTTTTCAATTGATAAAAGTTTTTCTTTTGTTTGTTTGTAACTTTTGGAGAAAAAACTAAGACACACTATAAAATCTAAAGAGTCTTGCCCAAATAACATTATAAATGGTGATATCGGCACTAATGAATATACAAATATAGTGTATAATATTGAATAAAGGCATTCTACTGGTTCATTTGTCTCTAAAAAAATTTGTGTTGTATTAGCAATTATATTTGAAATTGCTTGTGTGTAGAAAGTCATAGAATACAAACAAATGCTGCCAAATGTGTAAAAAACATTTAAAAATGAGAAAGTAAGTACCCGGCAAATGTCAACTGATTCAAACGAATTAATAAAGAAATAAAAAAATGTTGTGTAAAATACACTTAAAGAGAAAATGCACACAAATAAACTGAATATAAAGTAGTAAATCATAAAAAAAAGCAAAAATACATTCCATCGATCGTACTGAATTAAATTAAAAATGAGATCGATCTGCTTAATTAGGAAATACGCAGTTAAAAGAGTCGGAATGGCTACAAATAAAAATGATTTGCAGATTTGTAAAATAGAAGATTTGGTGAATTCGATTTTGAATTCTATATCATTTTGAATGTCGTAAAGTAGAGGATAATTTGTAATTAATGTTAAAAAAAACAAAATCAAGTTTGATAAATTAAATTTTGATGCTAAGAAAAAGATAGAAATAAGAAATATAATCAAAGAAACCAGTATTAATCTGTTTGTATCTAATAGTATCATTGAACCCAGAAGAATTATTACGATTGATGAAAAAGTAAAGGCCAAAGGCAGTAAAATGTTAGAATCAGATTGTTTGCCTTGTATTTTATTACTATCTACAATATTATTGATCTCTGACTCATATTCACATGGGTTGTTATGCAAAATAGGTAATTCGTTTGTATTTTTTTGCCTTAGATGTTCAAGGCTATTTGTATTAGTTTGTTTTATCGGATTAAACCAAATCATTATTATATAGGAAAAAGTCAATATGATGAAAAATATAGACGCCCATAAGTCTCTATGACGTCGCTTAATTTCAACAATTGTTAGTTCTCTTTGATTTCGCATGCCCATATCTGCTGTTCAATTTTAAACGCTATTAAACTATATCTTTTAATTAGAGAAAAAATAGAATTCGTTAATATTTATAGCTCAAATTTTTTCATTAGATCACAAATAAATTTACTTTTTAAAAAGATGAAAAACGTTTATTTGTATGTTTTAGAACGTTTGCATTCTGGAATATCTTCAATCACACATCAGCTTTCATGAAAACATCAAATGTTTTGATCGTGCATTTGATTTTTTTTTACAAAAAATGAAAATGCTGTGAATGTGTGAAATAAGAGCCTATAAAAAAATATTTTAATGTTTACAAAATACTTCCATCACATATGAGTGTATATTTAAATGTCTATTCACATCATTCAAATGATTTTAAATGCAAATACAAGTCATTTTTGTTGAAAAATTATGAATATTAAAGAAACTTACGTTACGGATCACTTGTAGTCAGAGAGAATACAAAATTTAATAAATATTGAAATAACTGAAAGGATTAAGTTATAAATAAAAATTAATAAAAAAAATTAACAAACAAGTTTTGAGAAAAATATGAAAAATAATGAGCAAAATGCATTAATGCTTATCTACTTTTATATTTATTTCTGAAAGTAATTATTATTATTCGAAATATTGTATGTATAACAGCAATTTTTTTTTGTTTGTTAAAAAAATGATATTAGCTCATATCAAGAATTGTTAAAGCTGTTGCTGGGATGTTATACAAGAATTAATGTAATTTTAGTTGTAGTTAAAAATTGTGCAATCATTTTTTTAACTTAGTTAATTCTTGAATATCGCGGTATATTATAAATTAAAACAAATAATTTTTAATTAAATCAATTACTGAAATATGACCCCAATGATAAACAATTTTTTTTGTGTTAGTTTTTTATTATTTGCAGAATGTTCATTTTATAAAAAAAGATTAACACATAAACTTGAACAAGAAGTTATAAAGGTCGAAACTATTATGTCTGCTAATTATGATAAAATTAAACAACTGGAGAGAAAAGCTTTTGAAAACAGCAAATATAATGAAACCATATGTTTCTCAATAGAACAAGATTCAAATTTATTTACCTACGAAAAGATAAACAAAAAAGACGTTATCAAATTCAGCCTAAAAGATGTTCTAATAGATTCTGATTGCTTTGATAAAACAGAACTATTAAGTATACAATATGAATATCTACAATTATATCAAAATGTTTCTAGAATCGAGAAGTTTCCATTTTTAAACGAAATCAAATCTATCATTGATTTTATTTATTTTCAAGTAGATCCTGAATTAAGGTATCACAAAGTTGGTAAATATTTCATGGTAAAAACCTGTGGAACCTATGCTAAGATCGATTATAAAGATGTTCAGTTAAATGAAACTTCATTTAAAAATATAGTGGCGTTATTTCAAATGATGAAGCAAAATAATTATTGTCGCTATGAAACTTATAGAAATGAAAATTATTTTTACTTTGAGAATTATTATAAAGATCTAAGCAGTAAAATAAACATTAAAAACGCTAAGAATCAAAACTTGCGTAAATTGATAGTAGGAACTTTTCTTAAATGGCTTTTAAAAATTAACAAATAAAAAATATTTTTTATTTAAAAATTTATATTTGCATGCGTCAGCTTATAGAAAGATTAGAAATGACGCCATACAGCATGCTAATCTACTTTATATCCAAGACTAATCATTTTAGATCATAATTAAATTGTTAGAAGGTAGAAAATGGTGTTTTTATGGCAAATAATTTGTATAAAGTTTTTAAACTAAATTTTTCTGGCTGATGTCGACATTTATTATTGAGTTGCTATGTCAAAAAATCATGCGAACATTTACCAAATTATTATATAAGCCTCGCTTATCACATTAAGCTTTAGAAAATGAAGTTTTTTATAATAGATTATAAAAACATTAACTTTAAGCGACTTTTAATATCACAATGTAAAAAATAGGCTTAATAAATTAGCGTGTTATTAAAATTTTGTAGTTAGGACATCTAATCAGTACAAATTGTAAAATAAAATGGGCATTTTGTTTTTAATTTAAAGCATTACCTATCGCTAAATTGCAAATCTTCAATTTACTACTAACAAATAATTTGCTGTTTACTTATAATTTGAACTTAAATCTGCAGAAATTTTGATTTATCAGTTTGTTGTTTATTAAAATGTAAATCTATGTCTAAAAGAAATGGTCTTTTATGTTACTTTTTGCACGTATAAAATACAATATTTGTTTACACTAATATGCTTTATCATGAACGTCAATCAAAATGATGTGAAATAAATTGACATCATGCTCAAACTTTGTTTACTTTTTATGTTTTTGTAAAAAATTAAAATAAAAGTTCTGTTTTACTATAAAACAGTTTTAAGCAAAGCCTCACAGTTTTAATTAATCTCAGTTTTAACAAATCAATTTCTAAAATTTGCAATTTACATCGTAGATAAGATTATAACAACATTGTTTTTGATTGATTTAATCTATCTGTATAATTTTTTATAAATTTAATAACAACAAAAATCAAGAAAATACGAATGTTAAACACGAAAAAAACAGATGTTGTCGCAGTATTTTATGTAACATTTTGTGTTCGTGTATGTTTAATAGGATTATTTTTAATGCTTGCTAGCCACATCGATGTAAATATGGTAAAGATTCCTATTATCAATCTCTTAGTATTCGTGTTTGTAATTTACGCTTTAGAAGTCAAAAATTTAGAACAGATTTTTCTTTTTAAGATATTTTCTGTCTTTTCTTTGATAAAATTATTGATGACAGTATATCTTTAAAGTTCACATCAAATATTTCCATTTATATTGTTTTTCTGTCTTTTTTATACATAATGTCGATCGTTGTTGATGTTGTGGTTTCTAAAATGGCATACGATGCTCTGTATATTGACTTTACTAGAAACATGACTCACACTATTGTCTTTAGTCTCTGTAGAAAAAGATTGTTCGATATTCGACAAAATACACGTCCGGGTTTGATAATGTACATAATTAATTGCTTAGTTACAGAATTAACATGTTTCAGAGTAGAATGCAATCAATTTAACAATTCTTATATTTTTTTTAAGACTGTATTGAATCTAGCTTACGTTATCATAATCACTTTGCTTCATTTAAGTAATTCTTCTAAATCAGCATTTTTCTCAATTTTTATTGCGATTTTAAATTTGATTTTAGAGTTAAGCGCAACAATTATCGAATTTAATTCTAAATACTCAAATCATCGTCTTGTTTCAGCTTTTAACTATTTTGTGGTGTACAGCCTAGAATATTTTATTTTACTTCTTTATTTGTTATATTATACAACCAAAAAATTAATCTACCTTTATCATTTAGAAAATATAGAACGTTATTGACAAAGTGATTGTAAATTTATAAATGCTATTTGATCTTTAAAATAATGCTGCAAGTTTTTAATGCATCTTTGTTACAAAACACTTTGTTTCTGATCTATATATGATCAAAAATGATTGGCTATTTTTATTCATGTTTCATGTTCAATATAAATTAAACAAAATAAACAAAAACAATGAATCGTAAAATAAATCGCAGAACAAGAAGAATGGCAACACAAGTCATAGATTTTAACCCTAATGATATACACAACATAAAGACATTAGAAACAACAAGTGCAGGTCTTTGCAAAACTGATCAAAATCAGTTTAACTGTCAGATTTCTAAATTGTTAAAGCAAAATGAAACGGATGGAACACAAAATATGCAGTCTGTAAACTGTAAGGATAGTAGCGTAAGCAAAGAAGATAAAAAAACTGAGTCTAGAAAACAAGAGCATGTCAATAAAAAAGATTTAAATGGTGTACTTGTCACCCTTAAACCTATACCTGATGGTGCCTTGCAATGTGAAAATGACAGTATAAATTCTAAACGACTCTACGAAAAAGAAGCAACTGAAAGAATAGATGTTGCTCAACGTAATACCAAACCAAAAGAAGAGGTTAACAATAACGTTAGTTCCATAATCACTGTTAATCAAATTACGCTAAGAACAGCAATTTGTGTTGAACAAAGGCAATTTGCTTTTAAAGATTTGTTAAATAAATTTAAGAAAATAGAAAATGAAAGTTTGAGATCAAACAAATTTATTAAAAATGTTGACTTGGAGCTTACAGATCTTGACTTAAATGAAATCACTGAAATAGAAAGAAGACCGGTAAACTTAAAGCAACACAACTCATTTTTTGTTGGCGAAGATTTGCCATATTCTCTTGGTCGACCTATTGACATTGCTGAGAGAGCATTCGATTTTAAAAAACTTATTTCTATTTTTAATAAATGAGTTATATGTTTTTTTGTGTAATCTGTAAATCCAAAAAAACAAAACCTAAAATAAGAGAAATATAGGAAGAGAATGGTCAAAACAAATAAGTCTAAAGTGGCGCGTTAAATTATGATTAGTTTAATTGTTATGAGCCAATGGCATATTTAAACAGGATTTTTTCTTAATAAGTCAAACTTTTAACGCTTTCTTTTTAGGTGTTCTCACAAATTTTCATTTTGCTTTTTTTATCTGTTTATTTTGTATACCTTTAAAAATCTCGAACAAAGTAATTTAGCGGTTTTTGTTTGTTAAAATCTTTTCAAATCTAAACAATAAAAAGTTTTTGTCAGAAGTTTACAACGAAATGTGTAAAAACATTATTTAATTTCGTTATTTTTTCATAATAATATATTTATTCAAATTTAATAAGATAATTAACATAAATAAATAAAAAACTATCAAGAATCATAAAAATTTTGTGCGTAAGTTTCAGATAAAAGATAAAATTTTTGAGCATAATGAAAGGAACATAAAATAGCAATTTTTATATGATGAAAAATCATTATTTAAAATAATTGGAGTGAAAAAACTTATGATTAAAACAGCTAGAACTCGATCAAATTATTATTTGTCTATGATTAGAATAAATTTTTGTTTTAGCCTGTATTTTTTCGTCAGCTATAGATTTCAAAAAAAAATGTACGCCTATGATCACTCTTATCCCGTAATGTATGACCAAATTTTGAGATCAACATAATTTGTTATATTGATTATAACTATTTAAAAATGACAATTTTACATTCGTAAAAGAATTATACCCAACAGTAACAGACATCGTGTTTACTGATCGTTGATGCTTTTAAATCAAATTTTAGGATATTATAGAAAAGGCTATTCTTTTTAAAATATGAACAGAGATACGATAAGTCACATTATATGCCCGTATAAAAATATGAGATTTATAAACGTTATGATATTGCTTTTAGTAGTTATTTTCAAAGCTTTTAATCTTTCAACTTATGAAGAAATGTCCAGTATTGATTTACATGATTGTTATCGAGCTACTGAGTTGATTTCTTTTCAAATAGAACTATCTGATGAGTCAGAAACGGAACAACCATTAATTGTGACATCAACTTGTGAAACGCTGTCTTTTCGAAGTAGAATCAAGATAGCCTTTATAGTGATTTTTTTCATATTTTTTTTAGTTTGCTTATTTTTAACATTTACTGTACATGTAAGTTTTATAACAATAGCAGTAATTTCTTTAATAATATGCGTAAGACTAGGATTAATTGTAGTTGCTAAAAAATGTGGATATTATAGGTAAATTTTTTCGATTATTTTTTGTGTTATGATTTTCTTAAGGCCATTTTTGAGCATCTAATTTTTATTTACATTATTATAATTTGTATTTATAACATTGGATATTATCTTGTCCTATACACGAGTGTTACAATCTAAAAATACAATGTTATTATAAAAATTAAATTATAATTAGAGTCTTTTATAATTGACAACAACAGTTGAATCAGTAATGTCTAGCGTAAGTTTTACGACCGATCGGGGCAATTTGATAATCGAGGGGGACATTTGCAAATATTTACGTTTAAATTAACTTCTCTAGCTTAAGGCAAGTCAAATCTTTGCACGGATTTGTTAGGTATTATATATATTTGAATTAGCAAGGAGGCAACTTTGATTCTAAAACCTCAAAAGTGGGGCGTGGCGGCAAAACTATTAAGAAACACTATTTTTGATTGTTGTTTAAAAATTAGTATTTCATCAAAATAGCATGTTAACACGATTATTTACTTTTTAAAAATGATAAACTTATCATCCTCAAGACCACACGCATTTGCACCTAGAAAGTTGAATGTAGAAATACGAACTCTGATAATGAATTATATTAGCGTTAAAACCAACATAACGCTCTTTAAACATGTACATGCATTCTTACAGAGAAGAAATGTTAGTCATGACAGCATTTATCTCTTACAGTTAGAACGGTACTTAGTAACATCGTTTCTAAACTAGAAATAAAAAAAAGTTTGTCGCCTTCATATTAACAAGTTGCAGCTATAAAAACAATATGAAGTATTTGCGTATATTTGCGATAAAATGTTCCAAGGATGATTTATTCGGATACGTAGCTGATATTATTTTAAGATTACAAGTAAAATCTCTGACTGAAATTGGAAATTCTTATGCAACAATATTTTCGAGGCTTCCAGATGAACATTTAGAATTATTGATTATGTTAAGGAATATGCTCAAGCAATCCTTAGAAAATAATACAAAGATTTATTTCAGCACGAAGCTGTCAAGTAGATCTATTGATGCCTTAGTAACGAATTGTCTCCTTTTATATTGTTGAGATTATGTAATTAAGGTGACAAACTATAAATTTAAGTTTAAAAAATTATTTGAGTATCTTTTCAAGGGTTAATGGAAATTTAACTAAACACTGGGTTTAAATTGATTGACAAAAATATTGGCTTAGGAGCAATAAAAGTTAATTATGGCAAAAGTCTTTACAATTTTGTATTAAACTATTTAAGTAATTCGTTTCTGATTATAAACAGATCGGATATAACTCTACTAATTACTCTTCAATTTAGGTTTAAAAAACTTTTTAAAGACATCTCTTAGATTTTTATCATTACTTTTGTCTAATTTAAAGTGGCTAACTATGCTTTATTCGACATAACAAACGTAATAAAGAATATTTTATTTCGTTTTTTTCAATAACCCATATTTAATGTTTGTGGCTAATGACTCCAGCACAGTAGTCGTCGACATCGGCACAGAAACTTTTAAGATTGGATACTCG
>DWJH01000046.1:0-16872 GCA_018248735.1 Tagiades litigiosa | reverse complement strand
ACATCAGAATAACACATAGGCTATAATTTATGAAGATATTGTGGGAATTGTCCAAAATATAACGATAAGTGTAAAGTAAGTAGCAAAAACTTCAGCCATTTGCGAGCTAAGATTTAATATTCAGGGGCAGAGCGACTAAACTACTCTCAACATTGTATATAAAGATATCCAGTAGTATATTATATCAATAGTAATGAATTAATCACTTCACAGAAACAGCACACATACAAATATTGCAGCCTGGCGAACCCGGACCGGTTCGCTAGTTAAAATATAGTATTGAACATGGCATCCAATAATGATTAACTTTGATATTAGATGGTAGAAAATGTCAGCCAGGAAAGGCCGCTCAAATATTGACCAGATCCCAAATATCCGGTTACATCAGATATAGGTATTTCAGAATGCGAAAACCTTCATCCTCATCAAACGTTTATTAAAGCCGAATTAAAAGATAAAGTTATGTTCACATTAGATAGAAATTTGAATCCTTTTGTATTAAGTGGAAACTGACAAATCGTTTTTATTAAAAAAATAGGTGTCTTTATTTTTTTTATATTCGTTGTTTTTTGCTTCTGATTCAGAATTGTAACATAATTCTATAATATTTCAACCTACAATTTTGCTTGTACTTTTGAATTTTTTTCTTTAAAATTTATATTTTTTATTTAAAAAACCATGTCGAAAATTAATGTTTATAACAATAATATTATAATTAATAAAGGTTCTTGATAATTTTAATTTTGTCATTTTGGTATAGCAGAATAAGTTTCAAATTATATTTTCATTGCATTTTATTGTCTCTTTTGTGACTAAAAACAGTAACTCTATTTTACAGTGAAGTAAATAGTTAAGTAAAACTTAAGTAAGTTAATTTATTTTTAAGCTTTTCTTTAAGCCTTGGTACCATTTATATATGATTTTATACATATTTAAATAACTTCAAATACAAATATAATGAACCTAAACTATCAATTAAAAATATAAATAAATAACAGATAAAAATAAAACATTTAAATATAAATCATATTTTATTTATGAGTCATATCACTATTGCCTCTAAATTTCCTCTATTCATCCAAATTGCAGGTGCAGGTATCCAAAGATGCCTTCCTTTGCCGGAAATTATATTTCTCCTCAAGCCGTAGAGCCTTCCAGACCGGAAGACGTTACTGCCTCGCTTGGCTCGAAGTAAAAAGTTCCTTTAAAAATTTTCCTTTTCCTGAAAAATATAAGAAGGAAGAAGAATCAACTAATCGTTTTTGTTACATATATAATTTTGCTACATATGAGTCATAAAGCTATTTGTTATCCTCACATAGTTTAGCTTTTGCCTCTGGATTTGCTTGCGTTCAGCCTGTTATTGCTATTGTTTGGACATTACTAATCATTCCCTCCGGAAAAATATCTTTTTTGGACGAAATATACCCGATATAATTGTCTGTATGTTATATCTTGTATCTTTTATAACACACATATAAACACATTTATCTGTAGGATAAATTATAGCTTCAGTTGGAAAACGAACCCGGGACGTTACCTCGTCACAGTGTCACCGCCATCACTACCAGACAGCGTATATTTGAGGTCTAGAAACCTAAATTGGCGATAGAATTGGTTACACCGAATTAGTATCCATTAATATGTACCCTTAAATTCGGAATCCCCAGTACAAACAGAGCCCAACCCAAATTAAAGGGCCCACGTCGATCCTATCGCCGAACTCGTTCGCCTAGAATTGGAGCAATTTATTTGCATTCTCTGAATTTCTAATTTGGACGGATTATATTTTGATATACTTGTGCGAACAACCAATTGTATTGGGTTTTGCAGTAAAGTACGATACTGTTGTGAATTTAAATAAAAATTTACATTATAAAAATATTATAAATGAGTTTTATGAAACAAAGAACACCTGCAATTTTCCGCACGGGAATATAAACAAAGTTTGCGTTCATTGTCGTAGAACGAACTACAATTAGGTATGAAAATCACAGCAAACGCCTACAACTCACTTATAACTCACTCACTCACTCATTTCAAGAAAATGTGTGTTTTTACGACTTCAGGTTTCACTCTCTTCACGTTTACACCTTTTCAAATCGTGTCTCTTAAAATAGAGATTTGTATTAATTTATACATAATACAGTTTATTTTATATTTACGCACTTACCTTATTTATCTATACATAATGGATTTTCTCCCATGGCCTGAGGTTATGGTTGCTAGAAAAAAATTGCTGAAAGCAGTAGGGGTACTCATAGTTTTCTATTTTGTTTTTCTTTGCAAACAAAGAAGCATGTTCTTTGTTTTTATATTGAAAGCACACAATAAAAAGCTTACATTTATGTAACAGGTATACCCTAAAATACAAGCCTAGGAGTTCTTGCCAATTTTATCAGATCATCAGATATCAAATATTCAATGTATGTTACTTACAAAATCTATTGTGGAAGGTTTTAAACGTTCAAAAATAGGAACAGCACACAGAATTAAATCAATATGTGTAGGATTGAGGACTTGAGCGACAGTATGGAGGTGTACATTTTAGGTTTGTTTGGTTTGGTCCCACGACTCTCCACAACGATAATTTTAACCTACGCTTTCACACAATAAAGATCACTAGTAAACTTACACCAAAATACCGCTGCAATAATTTCCTAATGTTTTTCAGCTTTGAAACTGGAAAGATTAAGAAGATTTCAGAAGCAAATCTCGTGTGCATCTATTTGTTTATATTAATAAAATAGGGGTATTAATTATTTTCATAGCTATATAATAATTATGAATATTGAAAAATAACATTGAGTTTTTCTAGTCGACGCTGGATTGGACGCTGGACAATGTCTATTCAAAGTAGAACCGTGTGAAGGCGCTGGTAAAGGAGAATTAAAATGAAAAAAATCAGTGTGAGGCCCTTTTGTAAGCTCCTTAATTAAAGGTATAACTCGGTAAGAAATATAAGAACTTGAAAAGCAAGTTGCATGGTAAATGTCGACGCGACTAAGAGAAACGAAGCACTTGTTTTGGTCTGTTTGCGACCACAAAGCGGAAAAAGAATCAAAACGAATCGTTTCCTAATTCCACTGAATTATTTATTCGGCATTCAACATTTGCGGTCTAGATTTAAAAAAATATTTTCAAAAGAACATGCACCTCTTTCCCGTATTTATGTACGCTGTAACTGAGACCAAAATTTACCTATTGCGTAAAGTGTTTGTCCGACTAATTAGAATCCACGGGTTTAGGATAGACACGGTAGAGTTAATATAGTGGAGTATATCTAACTTAACTCTTAATGAAAACGCATAAATAGCAGCCATTTGGATCTGGTTGGCTACTTTACATTATTCCCGTTTTAAGTTAACAAGGGCCAAAGATAACAGTAGGTGAACAGCACGCCGGTACGAACTCTCGTACTAATCGAAAAAAAATCATAAAAATTGTTGAGCATGTGAAGCCGCAAATGAAGGCTTGAGTGACTGAACGGGCAGGCGGTGGGGGTGGGCTTGTTTTGGTCTATTTGGCCCCACGACGCTCCACAAGGAGGACGCCGATCCGCGCACTAATTCAACAGAGATCGATAGTGCACCACCCTGCGCCCTTTTACGCCCACCTACAAAGATAATTAAATTGTTCTGTTTCATAATTGGAAACAAATTACTAGTGGTACTGGTGAAGTATAACAATGTTTTAATCGTTTTTATATTTTTATAAGTAACGCCTTTTCAATTTAAATACATGCAATAAGTTACAAACATGATAATTAAAAGATGTGTCCGATATTGCAAATTAAACACAGTCCTTTGTTTTATTTTTTTTATTTAAAGTATGTACATATAAACTGCATGTGTGTTATTCATATAACAATAAAAAGCATATATTATATTAAAGATATTACTAGTAGACACTTACTAAGAGGTTCTTATATAACTGAACATAATTATGCTTATGCAACCTATGCATTTTAAGTAACGTATCTTACAAAACAATGTCAAAAATACATTTAATTATAAATTACATAATTTTCAACATGTCCCCAACATAACTCCCGACATTACCTACAGCCCTGATACAGCCAACATTTTTACGGGAAACAACTCAGGTGCAACGGCCGTTAAAACTTTAGTGCTTAACCACATGATGTACCCAACTACCTATTGGAATGTTTAAATTTCTGATACCAGTCCGCTGCAATTTCATTGCATTCTATTGTTGATATTTAAACAACTCATTTTTATTACATATTACTAGCTGAACACCGTTTGAGATGTTTTTTTCGGTGTTCGTGAACATATGTTTGTGGAATGAAACACTGTCAGCTTTTATTAGTATCTAACTTTAGCGATCTGATATAATAACATAACTTTCAGGCTTTCAGAAAGAATATATACTTAGTACAGTATAAGATGATACGGGGATAATTATATATCTAGTGTTCTTATCAAATCATCATAACGAAATAATTTATAATATAAATAAAATAATTTATAATTTAAAGAATTGTAACTATGCTTCGCTGGAAAATAAACAAAACTTCTTAAAATAACAAGCGAGAAGGAACTTCTATCAAATGAAAGTGTTTCACAGCGGATTCATTTCTTGAGTGAACTTTTGAACGACCTTCGGGGGTGATGTTACAAGTTTCAGTTACAGTTATAGATGGCGCCATCCCGCCCGTCTCAAGAAATTTGCATGATTAGGACGCTAGCTGGTGCATAAAAGAACGAAACCGGGATTCAAAATGGAAAAGCGAAACGACAAAGAAATATTTGAGCATTTACATATTTTGAAACGTAACATAAAACCCCCTTAATATTTCTATTAAATGTACTTATTGTTTACAAAACTTAAAAGAGGCGTTTAATGAAACAAATACGATAATTCTTTTATGAAAATGCAAAAGTTGACCCACACATACTGTTAAATGAACTGACTAAATTAGCGACGTGCAGTAAAAACTATATAAAAGTTGATTAAAATCTACAAATTCATTACCCAATGGGTGCCCAATTCATCTCTTTGTACGTTTGGTACAGTATCACGTTTCGGTAGACTCGTACAAAACCAATAGGAGACGGTTTACATTCCGAAATTGGATTCCACAACAAAGGGACATCAAAGAAGCTAGCTGCACGCGTGCACGCCAACATAAAGACCGGCGGTGCAGGCTTAGGAGCGTGCGTCCACACCCCCACCCAGTGGGGGCTGCCGAAAGTGCGGGGTGGCGAGCGCCTCACTCACACACGAAGATGCATCGAGTTTCTGGACGAAACCGCACCACCGCCTGCACGTAATTGTAATGAGCTCCCACCTCTACCAGTATTTACTTTATTGATTCATACGATATCGGAGCTTTTATAAAGGATTTATGATATATTCTCCGCGCATAATTATGAACCAAACTGCCGCTAGTAGCTAGTAATAAGTTTCCATCTCTATTCACTTTATTGATTCTAACGATATCGGCGGTTGTATAAGAGATTTACGATGTATTCAGTCCGCATAATTATAAACCGAACCGCCGTTTGTACGTAATTAATTAATAATTTCCGCTTCTATTGACTTTTTGTTTCATATTATGTCAATGATGGAATAAAAGATTCGTGATATGCTTGTATAATTATAAACTAAACCGCCACAAGCTTTATTTAATACTTTTTATTATTTTAACTTTTTATCAATTCATGATGTCGCAAGTTATAATATTAAGGTGTTTAATAAATTGTTTTACAATAATATTATATATTTTACGGGAACCTAACATAACACTCTTTCTGTATATTTATATATATAGCATAGATATACTATAGTATTACATTTCTAATATTAATAGAAATTGCAATTAATAATGCAAAGTAGCAACTTATATACAATTCCCAAAAAGGCTACCATGCTTTTTTAATTTCAACGCAAACATTTTCACTGTGACAGCTAAAGGGTCCGCTTGTGACGTATCGTGCTTTCGTCACTTCGACAAGGAATTTCTAATATGGAAGTGCAATCTTATAGCTAAAGTCCTAAAGTGCTTAACACGCCCAAAATTATCTTATTAAAACTATTTTAAACAGACATCCCAAAAAAAACACAAAACATAAACATTTAAGATTTATTTTCAAAGTAAATTTCTCAAAGATTTTTTAATTCTGAAAAGCTTTTAGACCTGCTTCACTAACAATACCTACATTGTAAACTCATACGAAACACGTTGAAAGTATCTAACAAAACCATGTAGTGTTGATTTCTAAGATACATATTTAAAGAATTCTGGGGAGAACCAACTATGATATATTAGCCCAAAGCACCTACAAGCACAATACAGTCACGGCATGCCTGTGCACCGATAAATCGCATTATAGCCCACGTGCGGGGAATACATTTTTAATCTTGTTTCTTTTATATTATGCAGCTTAGAAAATCTAAAGCACTTCTTGAAAATATTAACAGATAACAGAAATTACCAACAATGCAATTATGCGAACGAAAATAGACTTGAAATTCACTTCAAACATGACGTTCTGATAAATAAAAACAAACATTGTTAAGTGAGAAAGTACTTAATCCGACTACAAGAAAAAGGTACCTAGAAACCGTGAAAGGTCCTTAGGTGTTCTTTGATGGCATAATAAACAACATGAGCTCAAAGGCAAAGCGTTAACGCAAACCGGCTGGTACGTACATACAATAATGTAACCAAAAACAAACAGAACACGCCGAGGAAACGTTAATAACGCACACGTCGGCATCCATAGCTCTTTTCATTCGGCACGAACCGCACAGGCTGTGTCAAAGCACGTAATTAGTATTTAGGAAGGTGGTAAGAAAGGAGAGGTCGTGGGCCAGACGTCGGGTATCGATCCAGCGACCTGCCTCACGCTCCCCCGCAAGGGTGGGAGTAGGGAGTCACGCACATCTAGCCACCAATTGACACACTTAAGGTAATACTTGGCACTTACGACGTTGCCTTCTTTGCTTTGGCCAGCGAAGCCCGCCTGTCTAAACTTACAACTACAGTGAAGAGAAAACCTTATGTAACGTTTCGTTCCGTTTCGCCCACGAGTGTACCTACGGGAACGCCATTACGTATTAACGTACGTGCAGGCTGCCCCGTACAAATAGAAACCGAACCAGCATTTACGTACTAATTTACTATTTATTTTATCTCCGAAATGTTTCGTATGCCAGGTACAAAGCGAGTTGAAATAGCTGAAAGTTACAGAAAGCTCGACCCAGTTGGCTTTGAGCCCGCCGGTAGGTCGCAGCAATACGTAGCTGTGCTATTACTTAACCTTGAGTGAAACAGATGAGAGAATTCTGTCGCGTAATCATTTTCAGCAAGTGCGCTTTAACGATTATCAATTAAAGTATCGATTTAAAATTGATAAGTATAAAAAGGAAATTAACTTTGAACACATTTAAGATAAATTGTCTGAAAAATACCGGTTTATTGGTAGAATTTCGCAGATCACAACAAACAAGTTAATAAAAAAACTTTTGATGTTTGATGCATGATTGTTATAATCAGAAATAGAAAATTATAACGAAAACCTAATTAATTAACACCAAATCACAGGGTTATATAAAAAACATAAAAATATGTTAATACATAACACAAATGTAAATGACTTTTAATACGCAATAGGATAAAGAGATAAATAGATCAAAACGAAAACAAGAAACGCGAACATGAGGAACTGTTTACATACTATATACGACGCTCTGACTGCGTAAAGTTTAGTTGAACTACGAACCTAAGGTTTGAAGTGGGTTATGGTTCGTGAGCTAAAATGAGTAACTAGTACTATTTGCTACTCCTATATAAACAATATGAAAAAAAACACTTCATTCAGTTCAAATCGTAAAATGTATTGTTTTTACAAACAAACAGACAACAATATCAGCAAGAATAATTTTAATAAATTTCATATTTAATCTATTAGCTTATAACTACGTCTCTTTAAAACTATATCATGTTAAATTTCAGCACATGCATCACTCTAGTTTCCTAGGATACAATGCTGAGATCGGTTTAATTTTGGTAACGTCAGCGTTCCCCGGACTAAATTCTTCGTTCTTTATAAAGGCAATTTCCGGCAAAGGAATTACGGGTGAAAATAAGCAGAGTACGCAGATTGTCCGGAGCGACGTCGCGTCGGTGTTGCACTTTGGGGGACCCTGGGGACGGGTTAGACACTAGAGGGTGGCTGGGGGTGGTGTAAAATCACCCGCAATCATTTATACCCGAACTGCCTGCAGAATTACGGGCTGTCACTAAAGTTTCGGCAAATTTACTAGATCCAACAACACTACTGCTTTGAAATACATACGATTAGTAATCTTGATCGTAAAACCAGCAATGGACAACGTCCAAGTCTGAATTCCCGAAAAGGTGAAATTTCCAATATATAAGACGAGAAAAGTGCACATTTCGCTTCGTCTACTAGATATAATTTTCCCAAGTCATAATAGGTCGTTGGAGCTATGTATTAAATTCATTAGACAAAAGAAACAATTTGATTTTCCGATGTTGCTACTACGCATCTACGCATGCATCTTAGATGATGTTTGTTTAGAAGTGGTAACAGTGTAAATAGATAGTTATAAAAAAATCATATCCATCTGAAAAAGTCATGAATAATTCAATGACGTATTAATAAAGTCTTTGTGTTAAATTGATAAAATATAAATGTTATTTCAGGTATATTTATATCCACGTAATGTTAGTATACTTTAAGGAAATTAATAATTCATAGTTAAAGTTCATTTAATTTAAAAAAATAATTGAAAAGAATTATATTAATAAAAGTTTATTCTATTCGTTTAAATTTCTATTATTTTAAAATATAAATCTGCAATATTACTATGCATTAAATATTTAGTTTCATTTTAGGCCTGCAAATGCCTAAAATGTATTGCATTATATGCTAAAACACCTACACATTGCAAACTGCGGCCATCAACCTGTAACCGAATTTTAATTAACGGTAAGAGCTACCTATCTACTCATGTAACTAAGGCAGTACGGGGCCACGTGGAGATGCGACAGAGCTATTTGTGTCAGGAGCTTGAATCCGTGACCTACTTCTCGAACACCCCAAGCCCGTCGACGTTGCCGACACTGCCGTATACTTTGGTCTAGGTTATGTCACACTGTTTCAACTTTATACGTTTGCCCGTTCGCCAAATTATTATCGATCGCATAATATACTTTAAATCAAGATCCGAATAACTTTACGTATACTGTATAATATTATGTATTTCCATTATTACGTTTATTAACAATCCTATGTAATGCTAGAGAATTTAGGTAAATATTCCCGATTACTTTTTAACTTGTGATTTCCCATGGATTCATAATTTTACCATTGTTTAATAGTTTACTTTAATTTTCTATTATTTCTAGTGTATTTTCTCTTTTCTTTATAGATTTTAGAGTGATTCGCATCACTTGTTTTCCTATTTTTTTGTAGATACCACTTAATACAATCGTATAAAGGTTTTTAGTATATATAGTCATATTGTGGACGTTATTTTCTCTATATAAGTATCTTGGTATTTTCGTAATCGAAACAATATTTAATTTGTCACGTTATTGTAACCGTGATACAATTAAAAGACTAGTAATTTGTGTGCAACAAATTACTTGGTACCCACGTCGAAACTTGCATGCGTTTCTCAGTGCAAACCCCATTAGTAGCCGATTTTTCCCGAGATTAGCCAATGCGCGCACGGCAGCGCTCAAATTAGCATGAGTAATGAACGGTTCGCGCCGCCGGTGTCACGATTGCCTCTAATTACAATATCTAATTAAACGGGATATCATAATAATCGCATGCGCCCGGCAAATTAAACGCACTTGCTAGGTCTCTGAGCGAAGCGCTTTATGGGAACACCTCAAATCGTATACTTACCTGATTATTACAAGTTAACTGCCATCTCTCGGTATTGTTGTAGAAAAAAAACAACTTTTTTTATTAAACCTAAGAGTTTGAACGAGCATGCAATAAACTTTATAATTAACCCATCCCAAACAGAACCTTTGTCATGTAAAATGTCCCAGCTGCATTGCTACTCTTCAGGACTTTTAAAGTACCTATACAAATATAGTTATATACCTACAAAGGCGGGTTTATTCTTTTATTTTAAGATAGTACTCATTTAATTGTGTCAGCAATAATATTCAATAGTAATTTTTATAAACATTGATATTTGGAGAAAATCATAGGACTTGGTCCATATCCATAAAACAATTATTGTATCAATTTTGAAAATATTTGCCTTTATTGATTTTTTGTTTACTAAAGCACCGGTAATAATTTTGATTTTTTAAAGTGATAGAGACAATGTAAGTAGTTTAAGCAGGTGTCCGCGTCATCTATCTTCAGTTAGATAAAAAAACTAAACACTTAAAATTATTGTTAGGCTGTTGCACTCAGGTATGGTATGCATACTGGTGCATGATAATTTCAATGTAAAAAAAAACAAATACATGTTAAAATATTACTTTAATCCTTGTGTCCTGCACATACATAGTAACAGTAACAAATCAAATACGAATTAGAATGTACACATTTAAAAACAATTCAGAACATAATATTAATATATTTTGGAGACATTAAAATATCTATTTGGTTTTCCTTACACTACTAATTTCTCCGTCCAAGTTTCTTTCTGTAAAAAATATGAACTTAATCTATATTTCTGCTTAAAAATATATGATAATATACAATATCGTTGAAACCATGACACAGACAATGCCTAAAATCCAGCATCGCGAAAACAAATCGAGAAAAATATAACTAAACTTCACCTGAGGATCATTAAATATTTTTTATTGAGATCAGCTGCCGGTGTGCATGTTGAGGGTAGAAGCAATATGTAAATAACACTCAGGTAAACTTCATTAATGTAATAATGTGTATTATTTTGATTAAATGTTTTATTTTTCTTTGTATGTTTATTATTGCTTCATACACTTAAAAAAATTAAATTATAGTTTAATTATAAAAAAAATATAATAACGTACTTCGCATTCATCCTCTCTTTTACAGGTGTGAAACGCTGCGACAAAAATGAAAACTCTCTAGGGATTTCGTTTTCCATGATAATTTTTGTCATTGTTCAATGACTAAATCTATGTTATATTCATAAATATAAATTATATAATCATATTTGCTGTTCTTTTTCGCACACCTCATACCTCATTTCTTGAATAAAAACAAATTTGCGAGGCATATAACTACAATCTATGTATAATCTAAAACAAACGTATAACATTTATTGCTTATGATATAACTCAAATGAATTGACTTAAAATTTTATTTGTAATACAATTGAAACAATGTTTTTACTTAGTTTTGATAACGCCAGTGTAACGATGCAACAAATATCTTATATATAATTTTCCTTAACATTATAAAATATGTATACCAAATTTAGCTTTTCTACATGAATCATACAAAAATATTAAGGCATATTTATTTATATTTTGTACATTATTTATACAGGTATGAAATGAGATCGGCACACACGTGATAAAAGGTCTCCATTTGTTCATATAAAAACTATTCAAATAAATTAAAGGGAAAACGCTTATAACACGGTTGACGATAACAGTATAAAAACCGCATTTATTCAGAAACTTTTGAAAACTTCAATGAAATTCAACGTAAAAATATGTAAATGTCTTCTTCAATTTATTTGAACAAGTAATCAAATAAAGTAAACTATTTAAAATAGAAACCTTTCCCCTTGAATTCGACGATGCACCCTTTCATATTACACCCTGTATATTTGCTACTATTAGAAAAATAATAATAAGTAGACCAGATAATCCGTTGAAGGAGCACAATAACAAGGCAAATAGATAAAACATTATTATTGTGCTACTCATCTGCATATGCTATGGTCCATGCAGCTTACTTAGAACAGACTCGATGTCGATGTTTTGTATACTAGCCGAATTTAATAAGTACGACGTATCAGATTTTAATTTTTTACTACCAGTTAAAGATTCATCGGATGTCCCACTAGGAACCCGTTTCCTTTTTTTACTTTCCGGCTTTTGCTTTGAATGAACTAACTTTTCCACTTCTAGTACTATTTCATTTTCTACGTTCAATATTTCCGTAACTGTTTCAAGTTCTTGTGATTTTGGACTAGTCGGCTTTAACGGTGTGTCAAGACTGGCCAGCGTAGAATCGAATATTTCATAACACTGAGCTTTCCTTGGTGTGTACAAGGTATCAAAACGTAATGGGCTTTTGGGGTTATCTAAATTTTTTTTATTACAGTCTTCCTTATTACAGTCTTCCTCATTAAACTCATCAATTTCAAATACTGTTTTTAACGGCATGGCTCTCAGTCTGATAGCTACCTCATCTTCTATGCAAATTTCCATTGAAAAAGTATCTTTAAACATAACTTGATTGGTTGGATTAAATTTAGCCTCATCATATCTATATATAAAATAATTCTTCGTGTCTTCATTAGTATCGTGCACTGATAAATCAAACTCATCATTGTCGCTTTCTTCATTAACAATTTCTACATTACTTAAATTGCTACAATCCGGTTTAGTCACTGGGACTATATCCCTTGTTTCTAATTCATCATTTTTCATTATCTCAGATACAGGAGGTGATATGGATTTTATATTTTGAATGGTCTGTTGTTCGATTCTTAAGTTTTGTGTTGGCGTTTCTAACAGATCACGTTCAATCATTCTTGCTGTATCAACGTCAAAGCCCCTTTTAATCAAATCTACTTGTAGAGTTCCGGTGCCCGGTATATTATCCACTTCATTCGGCTCAGTCCTATTAATATATTCTTTAATTTTAATAATATCATCACTCTCACAAAGATTAGCACTTTCTTCATTTAGGTTTGGTTTCAACCCCTCATCTTCGTTATCTGACCAATGTAAAGGATCAGTGTCAGAATCTTGGTTACAAATAACATTTACATTAATAATAGGGGATGTTTTAGAACCTTCCTTTGATCTATCGGGTGAATTAGTAACCGTTGATCCTGTATTAAATATTTTACTACAATGAAGCTTCCTAGGCGTAGAAGATTTTCTCCTAGACTTAGTAGAGACTGGAACTACAGGCACGAAACAAACTTTTTTTTCTCTAGTAGCAACTGCTTTTTTTGACACTGGTTTTATATAATTAGCTGAACTATGATCTACACTTCTTTTTTTCGCTTTCCCCAATACTTCTTTTACAGGTGTTGTACGTCTTGGTTTTATCTTCATAAAGGTTTTAGGTGGCTCTTTCTTTGGAGTTAATTTACATTTCTTACTTTTCTTTTTAGGTTCTACTTTATTTTCTTTCTTAGTGGTGTCAGATTTAGGCGTTTTAATTTTATCTACATTTTTATCGATTTTACTAATACTTTTATCGCTACACGTAGAAGACTTTTCGATCTTTTCATCATCAACACTTTTAGGTTTAACGCTACAACTAGGACTGTTATAATTATACGATACATTTTTAGTACATTTTCGAACTGGTCGCGATTTCCCTTCAGATATTTTTTCATCATTAACTTTTCCTATATCACTACATTCTTGTGTTCTAAATGTTTCTGCATTCACAGACAAAGCACATTCCATTACTTCTGTGGCTAATACATAGTCTTGATCGTCAGGCTTATAGTAAGAACCACCGCTGGAATAATCTGTTGGCCGAGATGAATATGATGACGGGGTATTTTGAATAACTTTGGGAGTATTCAAAAACCTTGGTGTAGGTATATTCATTATTTTAATTTCTGACATTGGATCATCCGGTAGGTCAGGTCCTAAAAATTTCGGGGTATCCATTTGTATGTCATAGAGAGCTTGTTTATATGGAGTTTCCAAGAAATCCGAAATGTTAAGTTTAGCGCCAATTTCATTTTGCAAAGACATTCTTTCTAATTCTGGAGTTTCTATTTGTATATCACTATTATTAGACTTATTTTGACTTTTATCTGTCTCAATCGGATCGGTCCATTTATCTCGAGATATAATATTAATAGTTGGCTTCACTGGAATAGCTGTCACTATTGGTTTATCATCTATGGTATCTTTTGCACTATTCAAAGAATTCTTATTTGATTTCGTACTTTTAGTTTCGGGCGGTTTATTTTTCTTTTCTGTTATTTTTTTTGCCGACGTCTTTATATCCTTGGATTTACAATTTTTTTTATCTGTAGGTGACACTTTTCTTCTAGATTTCTTACATTTAGACCTTGGAATTGGAGAAGACTTTTCTTCAATTGTATTTCCAGCACAGGCTAGGGCGCGTAGTTTTGCGTCCCAATTATATACTTTTAAAGATGCTTTATTCTCTTTAGCGGAGCCTTCGCCGTTGGATTCAACATTTTCTGAAATATCACTAGTTTTAGTAAGGGATTCTTCATTATTTTTACTATTTATCAACGGCAGTGTGGCAGTTGCAGGTGGCATGACTTCATTACTAGGGCATTCATTTACTCCTTGTTCATTAATAGTTTCATGTAAAATTCTTCTTGGAGTTGTAAAATCCAAAACTCTTATATGGGAAGTTCTACGCGGTGTTGACGAAGATTTTCTTGTAGGAGGAAGTACATGTGGAGTAGTTGTCTTTGCATCGGTGAGAGTGTTATCCTTTGGTAAAGACATATGACTTGTAACTTCCACAGATTTAACTAACCTATCATCATTTGTGTGTGTATTAATGTCTTGTGACGAACTACCTTGCATTTTGCTGTCAATTTGACTTGGAGCTGTATCGGAAGGCGAAACGTCAATAACAAGGGGACCAAGGTCTTTATTAGTTGTACATGTAACAGTAGTGGCTGGAGATTTTGTTTCTCGTAGTGTATTACTTTGTGTAAGAGTTGGCACAATTTTCTTAGCAGTACCTGCAAAACAAGGAACATTATTTAAAATATGATGGTGTGTACAAAATACTATATATATGGATACAAAAATCATATTTACTTGAGGAAGGAACAAGAATAATAGTTGGCATTGCCATGATTTCATCCTGTGTATAATTTTTGTGCACTTGTGGTGTCGATTTTAGAACTGGTGTATCATTAATAAATAATGTCTGCATTTGTAACAAAGGTGTTGATGCACCACTTTTCAAAACTGAGGGCAAAATTATATCATTATCAACTTTAACATCTGATAAAATTTTTATTTTTGAAGACATATGTTCTTCAGTTATCCTTTTTGCTGACTTTACAACATATTGTTTTGATAATCTAGGCAAGCCATTTGGATGTTCTGTAACTGGTTTCAAAATCACTGTTTTGTTCTCATTGTTTATTTTTAACAGCTGTGGTCCAATACTTCCTTTGTTGATATTTATAAATGTTTTATGAACTCCAGTCTCATTTGTAGAGGACCTGAAAAAATTTAACATAAGCATAATTATAATTAGCATATTTTTCAAGTACTAATAATTTTTCAGTTATATTAATACAATGTAATATACTTACTGTAAGACAATATTTTCAGATGTACTAGAATCAGGTACAATTGCTTTAATATTTGAACTGTCTGAAATATAAAAGCAAGGGTTCAATTTATTTTTATAAAATTCAAATCAAATGATGTTTAAAATTTTAAAACAATGCAAAACATATAATTACTAATAATAATATGATAATAATAATAAATACCTTAAGTCTACCACAACCGAGGTATGTGTGTATTGATCGATTTATTTTCAACTAAGCTGCCATTAAAATAACCGGTTCCTTGTATTTCATTCGTACTGACGGTCCGGTCGACCGGCGAGCGCTCATTTAAAATGTATACGTTGAAAATGTGACAAGTGGAATGCTTAATATCGCTAAGAATATTCTAGATATCCGCTGAAAATATATTTGTACTTTACTAATAAATTAACGTTTCCTTCTATTTACTCCCGAATTTTACCTCAACTTCCACTTTTTTGCATTGGATTGAGAGGTTTAAAACGAGCGTGCAGTTCACCTGATAATGATGGTAATGATGATGGTGATGATGATGTTGATGATGATGGTGATGACGATGGTGATAATGATGGTGATGATGATGATGGTGATGATGGTGATGATGATGATGGTGATGATGATGGTGATGATGGTGATGATGGTGATGATGATGATGATGATGATGATGATGATGATGATGGTGTTGATGATAATGGCATCACCTGCGCGAGAATCTCGAGCAGCTCATCGTTGGATAGGAAGAAGAAGCGCGGAAACGCGACCCGCTTCGTCTCCAGGTACGCCTCGAGGCACTTCATGATCTGGTCAAGCATTTCGTTGTTCCTCACGAACTCCTCGTAGAGCTTCGGCTGGGTCGCGGCCGGCATCGCCAACGGCACCTGGTGCAACAAAACATTGGATATTGAAGGGTGTGAATGTATTAAAGTGTGGAAGAAATCATTTAGTCGAATTAAACATAATGGTAAGAAATTCAACAATGTCCACTATGTTTGTATGTATTTAAATATATACTTTTGTACGTAAGTGTATGTTAGTAAGCATGTACTGTATTATTTTTTTTGTATCTAATTATTTTATAAGTATTGTAAATCAGATTTCTCTATTCTATTTATTCACTAGCTGTCTCGACAGACATCGTTCTGCCCGGAAAAGCTTTAAGGGATATCGACAGCAGCGCGACTTACCAAGTCCAATACCAACTCAGACGCCTTCTGTGGCTCATGCACAACAATTTTACTAAAGATCATCACATGATGCTTACGATTCTATAAGGGACTCACAGACAAACAAACAGACAGACAAACATTCATTTTTATTTATAAGAATAATAGTTTTAACATATACAAGCCCGGGGTTGACTGCCTGAAGCCTGATATAAGGCAAGAGGGGATATTT